>JABEVS010000027.1:132626-161101 GCA_018290735.1 Coelastrella sp. MACC-549 | reverse complement strand
CCGCTCCCCCCAACCTGCTTGGCTGCCCTGGCCTCGCTGCTGGCCTTGTCCACTTTGAGTGCAATTCTCTTGTGCTGCAGTGGCAGAGCAGCCTTGCGAGCAGCACCAGCAGCCTTGCTGCGGCTGTAATGTGGGTTGGGAATGTAACCAATAGAGTCAACCTGCAGGGGTACAGGTCAGTTCACATACCTCACCATAATGCTGGCCTTGTTGGTGCAGTGCTTGTTTGCACTTTGCAACACACAGCAAGCATGTGCAATGAACTTACAAAAGAGTGGCACGACCTGCAGGATAGATCCGCCAGATTGTACCACATATCAGGCAATGGTTTGCAGCGAACAGTCACACCTGCTTGAGTTCCTTTTTCAGTGCTTCATCGATGATCCTCGGCGGTTTGCCCACACTGATCACCATCATGTCAGGGACATCAGACAGCAGCCGGGTGCTGGCAGCAGCAGCGGCAGCAGCAGCAGCACTAGTGGCACCAGCTGCTCTGGCGGCATCGAGCAGCAGGGTATGTGGGCTTGCTGCAGCAGAAAACGGCCCTGACTCAGGCGTGACTGCCTTCTTTGTCTGCATACACATGCAACATTGTTATCCAGGGTCAGTTCTCCTAGGTGGGACAGATGTGGCTTTGCGCGGACATGGGTACAACTGCAACTAGAGACAGAGCGCCCGACTGCCTGCCCACCTGTCGTGTTGGTTGTGTGAGTCTCTGCACTGGTCTGCTCCTGGCCGTGATGCGGGGGTTCATGCTGCTGGACCACAAGTGGCAGTAGCCCCCAGCACCACCGAAAGCAATGGCATCTCCAGAGGGACTCAAAGACAAGCAGCGCAGATTGTCACCCGCTGTGTCAACCTGAAGGCGCCACACGTACAGCAGCTGAACACAAGGTACACTGCACGACGGCTCTTCTGGTTTCAACGTATCAGTTAACAATGCAAGGTAGATTGCCAATGGCCGCTGCCTACAATTCATCCAGACATCCATACGTGACAGACAGTCAACCCTGCAGAGCAGAGCCCTCAACCCTACACCCTCACATCAGGCCAATGTTGAACCCCTGCATCAGGTGATGAAGTACTGACAGTACTGACCTGATACTGCTCCACTGCTGTCGGGTTGCTTGGGTCAGCAAACATGAACATGCCTGTTGGTGAGGCGCACAGCAGCATCATGCTGTTGATGGGATGCCACGCCAACATGCCGGGACACGCACACGGCACAGTGAACAGCGGCCGCAGCACAGCCCTGCAGGACATTCAACCACAAAGCACACAGCGCTCAGTAGTGCTTATAAATGACACTGTGTGCAGGACAATATGACATGGTCATGAAATGGGAGGGAAGGTGGTATGCACAAGTTTGCTGCAGTGGTACCTGCAGTCGTAGACCTTGACCATGTTGTCATCCATCACAGTGCCCATACGTCTGCTGTACCCAGATGTCGCCAGCATGTCACCAGATACCTCAAGCGCAGATATGCCACCAACATGAGCGAGGGTTGTAGATGACAACTGCAGGAACAGCAGCAGCAGTGCAAGCTTTAGCACCAGGAGCATCAATAGCAGCTCTGACGGCTTGTTGTCATGGTGTTGTCTATATGTAGCTCTAATCAAGGACTGCCACAGGTTGACCAGCAAATGGCAGATGTCTATATGTGAGTAATTGAAGCAGCTAGAAGACTCCGCGTCCATATGCTCTCTATAGTATGCACGGCTGCCAGCAGACCACAACACAAGACTGATAAATCCCCACATTCCAACAGACAAGTCAGGCTGCAACACAGCCTTCGCCGCATTGCGTGCTGCCGCTGCTGCTGCTGCTGTCACTTGCCTGCCAATTTGTCCTTGAGTCAATGATGATGACCCTGCCTGCCGCTGTTGCTGCTGCCACTGCGCCTCTGTGCCCCACAGGACCTCGCAGCAGTGTCAGGCCATCAGCAGCTACAGGACCACCAGCCTGGCAGTATCAGGGAATGGCAGCAGGCAGTACACCAATCACCTTGAAAACTAAGACATGCCAGTCACAGGTGTGCCAGCACCTGGGTCACTGCTGTCCAGCGCAGGCTGTGCTTGTCTGCAGTGCTGCCAACAGACATGCAGCTATCTCGTGCGACCAGACTACCAGCCAGCCAGCAAAGATGTGTAACAGGCAGTAACCGCTTGCAGGACAGAATGTGCATCAATAGGTAAGGTGTGGGTTGTGCATTTGGAGTATCAGGTGTCGTCTGACCTGTACTGTGACCTTGTTTGTGATGAGGTCGTGGGTGTACAGGTGGCCACTACTACCAGCCAGCAGCAGACGCCCACTGCCAGTGCCAGGCTCAACAACAGCAGATACCCACGTGTCATTCTGTGTGAAGAAGAAGGAGCAGCAAGAGCAAGCAGCTCAAGTTGAGCGCAGGGCTTGCACTGCAGCAGTTGTTCCTGTACATAAGAGCAATGCGACCCAAGTCTGACCACTGCTGAAAGGGGAAGCTGCTTCTCTGTTCAGCACACTTATTTTGCATCACAAGGGAACAGGACCAGCCCATAAGAATGCTGCTACTGTCAGCAGCTGCCATCGTCTACTTCCTAGTTGCTACTGCTCCAGTTGCGCCGCGGACACTTGCTGGTACACAATATGACAGGAGCATGCTGCCAACCACAAACAGCAAAGCATTCCGTGCACAGCCAAACAGTCTACTATATTAAGCATGTGGTAATTGCTTAGCTGCAAATCGTGGACCAAGTGGCAGGTAGGTGGCGATGTGTGTGGTGCTGCGGCTGCTGTCTGATGGAATGACTCCTGTGACCCTCCAACAGGACATCAGTATGCTAATACAAAGACTCCCGTGGCCTCACCTCCGTGATATTGGCTGCTGCTGGTGTGTATCCCCCATGACTGCTGAGTGCCACCCTGCTGCTGCTGATGCTCACGGCACAGTCACTCAGCAGCTGCAGGTCAAGCACTGCTGATGGGTGGGCCGACCAGCTGGCATACCTACAGCAGCAGCAGCAGCAGCGTTAGCAGGGTTGGCAGATTATTTGTGACAGACAGGAATAGTGAAGATATAGATCCAACACACAGCAGATGGCCTGATAAAACCTGGGCATAGTACCCAATAACATAAGCGGAGCTGCGTATATCGATATGTCATTGCTGCTGGTGCTGCTGTTGTGATGTTGCAAGGAGAATTGATGGAATATCTGCTGCAGCATAGATATCTGGTGCAGGACATGGACACATGTATGCTTGGCATGGGCCGTGCAACTTATCGTTAAAAAGGAGGCTACTGCATATGATGCCATTAGAATGCCACGATACAACGCTGCTGTAGCTGCACTGCTAGCAATTGCCGCTGGTGGGACAACCTAAAGTTGCTGCTGCTGCTGCTGCTGCGACTGCCGATCGAAGCCCCACAGCACCAGGCTGGTGTTCTATCTATCACATGCCACTGCAGCTGCCAGACGTACTTTGTGAGCATGGGACACTGCAGAGTGTACAGCATGCCAGACTCCGTCCCTGCAGCAGGTGCAGGGAAAGAGCAAGACGTCTTAGCCTTATAGACAGCGCGTACCAGGGATGCTTCACAAGCAGCTGGTGCTACACGGGCATCCATGCCGTGTCAGCAGCAATTGCGAGGGAAGGTGTAGGACCAGAGGTTGTTGGCGTGGAGCTGACTGCAATAAGACATGGTCCCTGTTGCTTTGATGCTTCAACAACAGCCACAACTATGACAATGGAACGCAGCATTGAATGTGCGTGAAGGTGCACAGCAAAGCTGCTCAAACTGGCCTGACAGCAGTAAGCAGTAACCTACCTGCCCAGAGCGCCTCATACTGCTGGTCAAATTGCACGACCGTGACCTGCAATGCGAGTCACCCACGTCTGCACTAGCTCTGATGTTAGCGAAGGATACGGGACGGATGCTGGGACTTACAGGTTCGTGGTAACGGGGATCGACGGGCAAAGCCAGCAGCTCCCCCAGCCACTCGCCATCCTGGCCGTACTGGTAGCCACTATCGTACATCAACGATCATAATAATATGTCAATACCGAGTACAGCTACAGCGGCTGCACAAGGTTCAAGCCATTTCTAGTCATCACTGGCCAGAGGTCTGTGTAATGCGATGAATGATCACAAAGATCTTGTATGCGTCAGGATCAAACCTCCAAGGCGAGAGAGCGCTTGTGACATAGTGCTGTAACTCCTGTACAAGCAGTGTGCGCTCAGGCCGGCATCTATCCAATAACCTGCTGTTGAATTGTGATGGTTTGCTGGCGTATAAAGGTGCATGTATGTTTGAGGTTCCTCCAGTGCCATAGTACTGTGACTGTACTTGGGACGCTCACAAGCGCCTGGGACTAGCCATGCAAGTGCTGCATACGTGTAAATGTGCTAAGATTGCTGGCAGATCCGGCGGTAGGGATCAGGTGTCATTCACACCCAGCAGGCTCTGCAGCATGCAACGCGCTTCTGTGGTCCGCTCTGCGCAGCCGTCAGCTCAGTCCGTGGCTGGAATCAACATCAAGGTGAGCATTTGCATATTCCGTTTCTATTGCAGTGTTGTGCGCGCTGACATGGACATCGCAGTGACTACGACCTCGTACCAATGGTGCAGCGGAGGAAGATGAGGTGTCGGTGTGTGTTCCGTGGATTGATCTACGCAGGAACGTATGGAATTTTTGAAAGATGACCTTACACATCTCTTTGATGACAAAGGCGTGGATGAAAGCCAGTAAGTGGGTCGGTATAGGTCTCTATCTGGTGGTCACAAGGCAACAGCATGCAGCACATGAAGTGGTACGTGTTGGGCCTCCACCCACTCCGCTCACAGGCACCCAAGCTGTTGTGATTCATAGAAGCTGCAACACTTGACATCAGCAGGTTGTTTTGCTGGTTGTGGCTGGCTCTCAGGGCCACTTGCATTGCACCAACTGCCTCATCAGCGCTGCCGCAGTGGTTGCTTGCTCAGACTTGCTGCTGTCTCTTGATTAGGTATGATGACGTTGTAACATTCCTGGATCCAATCACCAAGTACAATAATGTGCAAGGATACATGTTCAACATACGAATGCTCAAGTCAGGTGTGCAGCAGGCACAGAACAGGTGCTGATACCTGTTGTCTCAGAAGTCTCTCGCATCTGGATAGCACAGAAATAAGTAGCTGCAGAGCAGGTTGCAGCCACACAGTGCATTTGTCGTTGATTGGCCTTTAGCAGTAATGTAATCGGGCATTTACATGTGCAGCAATGCACCAATGGTACAGTACCATACCCTGACCCAGACTGGTGCATGCACTCAAGGCAGCAAGCTCAGAGTGCAGCCTCCCATACCCTCTGCTTATTGCTGCCAGCGGCGGCTACCCTGCATTGTCTTTGCCTTTCCTGCTACTGAACCATCTGCAGTATTTGATCCCGTGTTTGAGCTCCATGACATCAAGCAGACCGGTCAGTACGAGGTCACAACTCGCTGGACAATGACAATGAAGGTGTGGATAAATCCAATGGAGGCTACTGGCTGATAAGCTTGTGCGCCCTAGCCATACCTCTCACATCCTCAACACCAGTGTCTGCAATCTCACAGCCTAGTCAGGCTAGTGTGGCACCCTCTGCAAGTCAATTCCCTTGCAGGATTGCATACCTGGTCAGCCACCTGCTTCTGCCTGCACCTAGATGATCAGAATCTAGTCATGTTGTGCAGCGTGCAACCTCTGTGATGGCAGTACGACATGGTGGCTGGTATTGTCCTGTTGCAGTTCACCCCTGCTAAAGCGCTGGGACTCAGTAAGTGGTGGAGCCCTGTTATAACATTCACTGGCACATCCGCATATGGCTTCAATCCCAGCAACAGCAAGATCAACCGGCACATTGACATGTGGGATAGCATTCGTAACCAGAACTACTTTTCCTTCGAGGCGTTTGGTGACTTCTGGAAGCAGATGCTGCAAACCTACACAACACCTGCACTTGAGACACCACAGTATACGCTGCTGAAGTGAGTGCTGCTGTCTGGGTTGCTTCTGTTGCTGGTGTAAGCCAGCACACTGTACTTGTTTCATCCCCCTGCAGTACATGGCCGCTGGTAAATGACTGGGATCCCTGTTTCTAAAGATGCTGGCAGCCAGCTGCAGATCACAAAGTCTGCTTGACCTGCAGCTGCACTGGCATGCAAAGTAGTCTGCTGCTTGGTGTATCTCCATGGCTGTGGTCCAGTGCCTTGCAGGCGGACGTCGAAGTTTCAAGTGCGCCGGTACCAGCCCTTCCTAGTAGCTGAAACAAAGCTTGACAACATCCCCAACAGCAGCAGCAGCAGTGACAGTGGTGCCCGCCAAAGCGGCACGCAGTCCTTTTCTTTGGCCAGCAGCAGCAGCAGCAAGTACAACATCAACCCAGCCAGTGCAGGCATGAAGGCGTTCAATGCGCTGGCAGGCTACATCTTTGGTGGCAATGCAGAGGGCCGAAAGATGGCGATGACCATGCCAGTGTTAACAGACACCGCTGGAATGATGCAGTTTGTGGTGGCCACCAAACCTGATCAGGTGAGCTGAGTCAAAGGTGTTGAGGAGGTGGCCTCCAGCTGCAGTGTGCTTTCTTGAAGTGGCACGTTTGATGTGCCCGCTGTGCACGTGACAGGGGCATAACACATTTGGTTTCCTGTGACGCTCTTAGTTGTAGGATCCATTGCGAGCGTGCAACCCCTGCATCAGCACAGTTGTAGACAAGGATGGTACCTGACATCATGAGGTGCCCAGCGCATGTGCGTCTGCTGTTATGCTTACCCCTCTCTTGTCAATGTCAAGAAATTGGTGTTCACACAGGTTGACCCAAGCAGCTCGCCAACCCCCGACAACCCTTCAGTGCAGCTGCAGTTGCAGCCGGGAGGTGTGTATGCAGCGGCAATGTTCAATGGGGTTGCCACACCTCGGAGGTGTGCAGAAGTCCACAGAGAACTGGTGGCGGCTGTTCAGGAAGCCGGGCTGCAGTCAGTGGACAGTGCCGCATGGACGTTAGCACGGTACAATGACCCATCTGTGAAGCCAAGGTTTAGAAGGAATGAGGTGCTAATGCAGTTGCAGAACTTCGACTTGTGGGCTTGAGGAGTGTGTGACCTGTAACAGCATCTGTTGGCTGCAATCACGGATCAACCAACATGTATTGTTTCAGGCGACATCAGCCTGCCCTGAGCAGATGGAGGCACTGTGAGCCGTTCTAAAAGTGTTGACGTTGACAGCGGTACCAGGATAAAAGCGTGGGACTTGAGCCAGAAGCTCCAAACCAGAGAGCCAAACTGTGCTGAATACTCAAATACCAGTCCCTGCCTTCACCTTTTTTGGATATCGAGGGCGGAATAGTTTGGAGACGCTATCGGACACCTGCTGACAACTTGACAGTAACCAAGCTGACAATGCCTGGCAGACGTGACCGCTTTGGCACAGTACGCATAATTCCTCCTTGCTGCACGTGGCGTACATTTGCAACATCAGAACATCGCCATCAGCAACAGTGTTAAGTTCACCCAGTGCGCGATCGCTGGGCATTGTGACCAGTTGGTTCCAACCCCATTAGTTCAATTCATTGCCAATTAGGTCTTGCTCTTAACAGCAACAAGTATGCTACACCGTTGTCAGCAGACGCTGTACCGCAGTCTGCTGGCAGCCTTGCAGCCACAGCAGCAGTGTTTGCAGCTGGAAGTGCTTGCTAGACTGCAGAGCGTCCGCAGCAAATCACGTAAGTGTCAGAGGCTGGAATTAGACCATGACAGTTTGCACAAGCTTCGCAAACAGTGATGCACTGCCGTGGCATGCTCATGCAACAAGTTGATTGGCTGTTGTAGATGGAAGACCAAAGGGGAAACCAGCTACAGCAAGTTACCAGAAGAGGCGTGAGGCGATCATAGCAAAGGTTACAGGTATGAATGGACGCTGAAGTGGAAGTTGCCACTGAACCTGCCATTGCGGCAAGCAAGCAATGTGTCTACCAGTACTATCCAGCCATGCAGCAACAAGTGCAATCACAGTATTGCAATGCTTTTGTTGACCAGTGAACAAGGTATCAAAAACTGCAGGACATGGCGCGCGAGAATGTGGTACTTAGGAAGTGTACTCTGTGAGTGTCCCAGCAGCCACACTGTTTCAATCTGCTGCCTCCTGCTGCCACTAAATGATGTAAAGTTTTTTTTCCACCATTCTTGATCTAAGTTGCTGCTTTTGTATTCTGTCACTACAGAAAAGCTCCACCCTTCCGCGACTGTAGCATCACTGGCCAGCTCTCAGCTCCAGCTCCAGTCTCCACCAAGTCCACCCACCACCATCAGTAGCAGCAGCAGCAGCATCGTCGATCCTGCATCAGAAACCTCTGCTGGTGCTATCACTAGCAGTAGCAGCAGCAGCAGCAGCTCTGGTACCACAAAGCAGCAGTCCTCCGAGAGCAAGAGCAAATCCTGGGTGCCGTCATGGCTGGATGATGTCCTTGGAAGTGAGTAGACATCATCCAGCTGCACCATCATCTGCAATGCCAGGCACGGACACTATCCAAGTGTGCCAGTGCTGTGTGTATCTTGATCAAGCATCCATCAGATTCTGTGTGTCCCTTTGTGATGCATGCAGTGGTCATCACCAGCTGCTTTGATTGCCTTTGCATCTGTGATCTCCTGTCTGGCAGGGCAAATCAAAACTGCTTGCTTGTGCCCTGCTGCAGAGCGCAGGCGTTCTTCAGCAGGCGGAAGGGCATCTCCGCTACAGAGCACGCCTATAACAGGTGGCTCTGTCGGTGACATCAGCAACAGTGGTGTAGCAAGCAGCATCAAACCTGAAGATGCGGATGATGAATGGGAAGCCCTTCTTAGGAAAAAGGACATGACACTTGATGGTGAGAATTACGCATCAGCATAATCAGCACCAGAAGTAACAGCAAAGCTTGCCGCAGCGACTTCATATCATGTTGCCAGTACGTGTGTGCCATGCAGCATGACATCAGCAGGGTTTATCGCGCTCAGCAAGTCCATCAATGCAAGTTGTGCAGCCAGCACCACGCTTCCAGAGGCAACAGCAGCACCAGATGCAACACAACAAGAGCCAGTGTTGATTTCTGGCTCAGCCCTGTATCACAGGTGCTCAGCACACTACAGCCATGATCAGTTTGTCGTTGATGGCGCTCTTTGCAAACGTTGATGTTTGTTTTTGACACACAGTAACTGACCCGGCTCCGTGTCTGCACTGCCACCTGCCACATCAGAGTATCAGCAGGGTGTGCTGAAGGCAGATTACAACGCGGACGAGCCTGGCCCCAGACCTACACGACCACCGGGACTTGGCAAACCAAGGGTCAACTACTTTCACAAACTTGATATCGCAAGGGCTGAACATGCCAGGCATGCCGCACAGTACAATGTCATCAGGTGGGCAGCAGCACCATATAACAACCTCTCACACAGCAGCTGATGCTCTCACAGCGCATCACTGATGAGAGTGCCATTTGCATCATCCAGCAGCAGGGCTTGTTGATGAGAAAATTCATGTACAGTTGCTCTTAGATGGTTTGGACTCTCTTGACAGTCTGTCCTGTGTTGCCTGTGCTCTCTCCAGCATCGGCCAGGCTGGCACTGGACACTTCCTGTCGCCCACTGGGTTGCATGAGCCTTCCTGACACGCAGCTGTGGATGCCTGTCCCTGGGCAATGTCATGTGTGGATTGTGTCTGAGGCCCTTGTTGTATGTTGCATGGCAACTGTCCTGCAGTACGTTGAGTGCAGAGGATAAGACCCTCATTCATCAACACCTCGAGGTGTGCATCAAGGACAAGGCATACATAAACAAACTGGCACATTTGGCACAAGTTCAGCCAGACGTGGTAGGTGGATGGGGCAACCAAAGCTGATTCAATACACGCTGAGCAGTAGGGTCATGTCTCACAACTTTGTTGTTTGCAGTCTTGCTGGGCCTGCATATGACTGTGATTGTTAGGTGTGATATTGCATGCACAGCCTGCTGTTCTTCACTTGCCACAGCGCTTGTCTGTCATGCCTGTCGTAACTCAGAGGCAGCAGTGTGCAGGTTGACCGCGTGAAAGGTGTTGTACACTTCTCCTTTGGCTATGACATAAGGCATTTAACAAATGAGAGTGCACGACACTTGAGTTATCAAGCACGTTAATCATGGACCCCATGAGGGCAGTGCCGCCTGCTAATCTGGCTGTATGTGGCTCACACCTTCCATAACTGTGTATTGCACTGCCTGTCAAGCAAGGCACACATGCCCCTGTTCACGGCAACCCGCTCACCTTGAACCCCCGCTTGCATGTTAAACCGTTCTATGCAGGTGTTAGACCTGCTCAAATCATACCGCAAGCAGCGCGAGACTTTTGAACTGCTGGCAGAACATAAAGCGGCAGGCAACAAACTCCCTTTGATCGTTGATGCTCGTGCTACTTCAGATCTACTGAAACAACTCAACAAAGAGAAGCTCCAAAGTAAGCACAACGTCCATGGGCTGTTTGGTTACAGTACTATCTGGTATGAGGGCCCTGCAGTGATGGACAGACCGGGTCTCCACAGAGGGGCCTAAGAGTGCACAGTCAGCGGTTTGATGGCTGTTGCATGTGCAACAAGGAGTGCTGTTTGATTTTGCTGGTGTTGGTTCATATCCAACGTATTATGAGCTGTGTATCAACTGGCAGTCTGCCCTTCTGTTGATGATTCTCTTGGTTGAGCCTGTGCTGGTTTGCTTCATTCTGTCCTGCAGAGGCCGCAAATGCCCTGCTGGAGCGGCGTGATCCGGATAACTGTGAGCTGCTGAAGTGGTACAGTGCCTGGAGGGGCACAGGGCAGGGCAGCGTGCTCAGACCCTGTCATAGGACTGGACTGCCATATGCAGAATGCTGTGGGGCACTGTTCGAGAGGCCTGAGAAGCCTAAGAAGAGGCCACGGGCGGTCATTGCATAGTAGAGATGCCTGGAAAGCAGCGACTGTTTGTGTAGGCGATGGGCGCCTGAGTAGCCTTTTGGGGTTCAAGGCATATACGTTAGATACAGATCAGGAATCTGGTGATCGGTGTTGCAGGTGCAGTGTTGTGGGACCATATGTGAGCCAGCCTGGTACATATCAGTCATTGCGGCCTCAGCTGTGTCAGAATTGTAGCTGGATCCCATGCGCCATGGTGTATTGCCTCACTGAGTGACCTGGCAAGTGAGAGCATGTAAAAGAGACAGAGCCATGCATGTGTTTTCCCCAGCTGTGTCTTTCCACTGGCATATGGTTTATATGTGATGTTGGTTGTCCATGTATCTTACTTACAGTACCTGCAACATCACTCGTGCAGTGGTTTGGCAACTGACATGCAGCACTGCTGGCAGCACCACTAGCACCATCAGGGGCAGTGGCAGCAGCAGTGCCAAGCCTCCGCTGGAATCTGGTGATGGAAAGAGTACACGAATCCTATGCTGCAGTTCAAATAATCTTGCAGGTGTCATGGTGATGCAGGGCTGTGAATACGGGTGGGGTGTGCAACGTATTTTTGCTGTTTAAATGCTCACCCGCGCTACTGCAGCGGTCAAGAATCCAACGTTGTGAGCATCCCGCAGCGAGGAAGGTAGGCCGGGCAGCAAGGGACCTTCCTGCGGCAGTTGCCCTGCAGGCGAAGAGGCAGAGCCGCTTGGGCAAGCCGATATCACAGACTCAGTTGCCAGAGAGCTCTATATTTTGGTGTGACCACCAAGTATTTTAAGCTTATCGTCTCTCCCAAAGTTTCACAGCACTCATTTTCAGTACTCTGTCCGACACAATCTACTGCCAAGATGCTCAGCTCCGCAAAGGCGCTAGTTGCACGTAGGTCTTACTCAGTCTATAAGCAGGGCATTGCTGCAAGGCCAGTGGCGCCAGCAGTTGTCCGACTGGCCACAGTGCCTCGACCGGTGACTGCACGGGCGCTCCTCTTACCTCAACAAACTCAGAATACGGACCCAATAGATACCATTATCAGTGCTGTGCTGAGCTGGCTGGAACCTAAGCAGGATAACCTTGCTAGCATGTGAGTATTTCTCGTTTGCCTCTTTTCTCCTCTTTGCTTAGCCTCAAGCAACTCCATGCAGCTCATTGCAGCAGTGACTAGGGGGCACAGCAACTTGCTGCCATGTTCGCTTGCTCTTGTGTACCGCGCCTGAGCAACCCGCGTGCACACACAGTCGACTCTTGGGTGTGTCTCTATGCCACAGGGAAGAGACAATGTTGGATTTGCAGTCACACGAGGATGATGAGGGCCATTCTGGCTGGGGCCACTCGCACATTGCAGACAGGCTGGCAACTGAGTCTTCTTTATCTCAGGAGTTCGACATCTGACCAAATGATCAGCTTCAACAAGCACTGGAACAGGTGCTTCGTATGGCCTTATACTTGCATTCTGTCGACGGGTGATGTGGGACGTGGCAGCTGTCATCAGTAGTGAAGGTTCTACTGTGAAGCAGCCTGTGTAGGACTACCTGTTTGTCATGGTTTAGATGCAAAGGAGATTACTTCATGTGACTTTCACTCAACGATTGAGGAGTGCAGCAGATGCGCTCCAGCAGGCACAGAAGCCAGCAGTTGCCTCCTGCACCACCAGCCCCTGCTGGTTGGATCTTCAGCTGGCACGTTTTCGGGGTTATTTTGCATTCTCCATATGTCTTTAAGATTCTCAGCAGGGTTGGATTGTCATCATCAGTGACATGATGGCATGTCCTGGTGGGTTTATTGGGGGCAGCTTCAGTGGTGGAGCAGCAACAAATTTTCTTACTCTTGCATTTTGCAAGCTTATGCAGATCGATGCACCCACAAAGGTTGGTTGAATGGTTGCTGTGGTTTGATTCTCATCACATGTTCTTGAATGTCAGAAGAAGTGGTCATAAAGCAGGTCAGTCAAGAATATGTGACTGCTCGCTGCACAAGTTTAAGAAGAGGCGGAGGCAGTGCATTCTCACTGCTCTACAGACAATGCATTGAACGTTACACAATACAGCCATGAATGTCTTCATAGAATAACACACCTTTGCGACATGGTGGTTCCACTCATGGTTACGGTCCACTATCTTTGGTGTTCAGCATGTACAGCAGAGGTTCTGTTGTGGGAGTGAGAAGCGCAGTGCTGGGTCCAGTGAAGTATGCAACTTCAGGGGTGTGCAGGTGTACATGTGGGTGGTTGCAGCAAATAAACCAGGATCTCACATGCGACTGCTGTTGATAAGGAAGAAGCAAAGATCAGATATCAGGTGTGGCCAGTTTATGACATAACGCCTACTGGCACAGAAGATGAGGCCAGAATGGGGTACATCAGCTGTTGCTGAGTTGCTATTTACAAGGTGCTACCTGTGTGGTGTGTCATGCTGCACATGACAGTGCCTTGTGGTAAGGAGGATTCACAGGTTGTTGGGGATGCCAGTGTTCAGCAGCGAGGTGGCAGCTTGTGGCTACGTGCTGACCAAGATGCGCCAGGTAGGGCCAGGCAGTCTGCAGGTAGAGAGTGAGCAAGTACACAGGGCGCAATAGCTGCAGTCTGCCTGCAGCACCTACCAAGCAAGTGGTGCACAGTATGCCTACCGTTGAAGCAACAGATAGTGGGGTTGTTAGCTTGTGTGGAGGATGCGGTCCAATGGCATGATGCAGTAGGGGCAGCATGTCATCACCTGTGTGCTATTGTGTTGTGCTGAATGCTGTGTATGGCTGCGTTGCAGTCGATAGTACAGCCAGCTACTTTTGTTGAGATGTTATGGCGAATGCTTTGACATTTGTTGAGGGCGCCAGCTTGGCAGGTGTAATATGCGGCCATGTCACGGGTCCCCGCCTGCATGTGTCGCGTGTAGTAGCCTATCAGGCTCATGTTACGGTCGCAGTTGGTTGACCAGGTATATACTGTTCAACTCCACCTTGCAGCATGGGTAAATCTCTTCAAGAAACATTAGTACTGTTTGTGTTCAGCAGCTGGGCTGGGCTCAAAGGCTAACAGGTACTTGAGTTCAATGTGTGCAGTGAAAGAAATATAGCCATGCAGCAAGGTGAAATGCTATGGCAAATGCGCTGTGTCTGTTGTTTTGTGTCTATCAAGAATGATTGTTTGTAAAAGAAATTGAGCCATGCAACAAGTTGAGATGCAATGTTTGTCATTTCAGAAGAAGAGATATGCAACATCATGTTCGCAGGCTGACAACTCAGTCAGATGCCCTGCATGCCAGTGGCAGATGCGCTGACATACGTCAGTACAGTAACAAAGGTAGAGCTATGCAACAATCTGATATGCCATAGCAGATGCACTGACATGCATCAGCCAATGACTATTGTAGTAGTAGGTTGAATCTTATTCATTAGTACTGTCACAGTGCTGCTGTTGTGTCGTTTTCAGTCTGAATGATTTTTTTCAGTGCTGCTGTTTTGTAGAAGTACAGGCAGGGTCCATGGAACACTCTGGATGAAGTGTGCCGTTCACACATACGGCACGTGTAGGATATCAACCCATTACTAGTACCACCTTGCATATTTGGGTGGTCAGCGGTAGATTTTCTATCATAAAGAAGTCCCACATGAGATATGGTGAAAGCATGCATGTAGGCCTCGCCCAGGCCTCCTCACGGCCATGAGAATCCTGCTCATGGGAGTTCAACAGAAAACAAATGGAATCGGGCGACTGAGTACCAGCTCTTGAACGAGCGGCTCGAAGGGTGGAATACCTGCCTGCCCGGGCTGCTCTGAAGATTCATCACATCGAGGATAAAGCTGATCATACCACACCCTGCTCCGGTGTCATAAAGTTGACGCTGTTTGGGCAAGTCTACGCCAACGTTCTCTTCCCCCCTAGGTTGGACACTTGATGGTCTACCAGAGAGCGCTCTATGCTTGTCAAATACGTACGGCATGTATACCACTTTTGGTGTGCACAATCACAAATAGAGCTCCATATTCTTATCGCGTTCTGTAGTGCTTGCTGCCAAGTAGCCAGCATTAGTGTTTGGAGCGTCACCGTACAGCTTTTCATGACCATAACACTAATAAGAACCAAAATCGCTCCCATCAAAGCGAGCGTGATGTGTACCCAGCATTTTCTGAAGGTGCCCGTCATTAAGCAGAAATGATGAGCTCGCGCAAGCGTGCGGCTTAGAATTAGCTGATCATGAGGCCGATACCGCAGTGGTGGAAGGGTCAAGCGCTTAAACGATAGGGCTCGCGCTTAGGGCCAGCACCTGGTTACAAACTCCCTACTACCCTAGTAGGCCCGGCTGAGCTTGCGAGTGAGTTGCTATCCCAAGTTTAAACTCACCGATGCACGGATTAGGGGTGGTTCTTTGTTTTTAAAGTTTTTGAGACCGCCGCGACCTGGCAGTGGATGTCTCCTTGCGGCGAAACGATCATCGGGGCTTGCACTGTCTTCAAATAGCTTTAGCAGCAACGTCGACAGAGTAATGCAATATTCGAGACGTGGTCTGTCGAGCTCGCTAGCCTCTTCGGACAAGGTTGTTGGTCAGAATGCGACAAACGAGCAACGGGGCTTGTTCTGGTTCGTTGCTGATCTTCTTCCTGAGCCCATGACATTTACTCTGGTACTGGAGCGGCAATACCGAGATGCGCGGGCCAGGTAATGCCGGACAAGGCGACAGTGTGGGAAGGGAAGGGGGACGAAACCCCCGCACGCAGTACTGCAGACGGAGCAGCGCTCGTTGATAATATGTGTTGCGACATGTTCTACATACAGCAAGCAGCGGGCTTGCCTGATCCTTCAGAGTACATCAGTCCCTTGCAACTAGGCTCCCAGCTGGGAGTACAGCTGTCCTCCTTGATGGGCAATGAGCTCAACCCTAGGTGTTGTGTGTCTACTGCTGTCTGGACCCGTACATCATTCAACATTCACCTTTGCGGTACTCAACACCAAGTGCAACTCTCTGCATACTTTGTATGTATATGCAGAACCAGTTGGAAGCGTGATGTCATTGGATATGCTGTCCTCATCTTTCTTATGAGCTCTCTGTACGTGATCACTACCTGCTACCTGCATGGGCAAGCAGAAGCAGTGGCAGCAGCAGCAGCAGCAGCAGCAGCAGCAGCAGCAACCAGCAGCAGCGTCCAGGGGTCAACGGCCTCCCATCCTGCTGCTGTCAGCACCTTCCGGGATGCCCCAACTGCAGCAGAATATCACAAGCTGCAGCTGCACCCGAAGTACAATGTTCCTGCAGTGGCAGCAGTAGCAAACAACAGCCAACCGTCCTGTACCACTGCTGCCAGTGAGCTGTCCCTGCAGCAGCTGTTGCATCAAGAAGCAGCTGCCATAGCCGCCAACCTCGCAAGCAGCAGCAGTGGAGGCAAGACTCGGGGAGTGCTGTCGGTGCTGATGCGGCCACAGCAGCTGGCCCTGCTGTACCTGTGGCGGGTGTGGGTGCTGTCTGATATGGCGCTGCTGTTGAAGGTGACGACTGGTGTGGTGGCATTTGCCCTGGCATTGCTGAATCCAGGCAAGTGGCTGTGTCAAGGAAATGGTCACCTGCAGCACTGACCTGATGCATGTGCACATGACCGCCAACCAAAGGTGTTGCTTCCCTAAAGAAAAGTTGTATGTCTCACGCGCTGAGGCTGGTGTTGTGGTACTGCCCACAGCAGAACTAGAACACTTACTGAGCAGATGCATGCCGATACAGCAGAAATCACAGTCGTGGCATATGCTGCATGAGTGTTGAGCTGATCTTGTGCAGCATGCAACAGTCACCATTAATCATCTTGGTCCTTACATAACACATCGTCAAACCCCTGCTACTGACAGCTGCTGCTGCTGCTCGCTGCTGCCACCTTGTCATGATCACTTGTCGCTGCACAGGGTCCTACTGCACCCACAAAGTGCGCACACCACTGGTAGCAGCCTACCTCACAGCACCGCTGCTGCTGTTGCCACTGCAGCTGCTGATGGCAGCAGACACTACATGTTCGCCTGGGGACTGCGTTGCTGCCACAGCTGTAGCAGCAGCAGCACAGGGCTACCAGGTGCTGCTGTCTTATGCACCGCTGGTGGTCCTGGTGAGCAGTGTGCTGCACCCGTTGCCCTTCTGTTGGCAGGTCGCTGTGAATCTTGTGTCCTGGGGATCATTGGCAGCAGCAAGCCTGGTACTGCGGTTAAAGTATGTTCCGCTGGCAGCAGCTGCAGCAGCTCATGGCAGCAGCAGTGCAGCAACAGCCGCAGCTGTGGCAGGCGCATTAGGACCAACCACGGGTGTCAGCACGGCAGGGAATGTTGGTATGTTGGCCTTTGAGCTGGTATGTGGTAGCCTTGATGGCCTGCTGCTGTCTGTGCTGCTGCCACTGCTGCTGGGGGCCTGGCACAGCAGGAAGGCTAGGAAAGCATTCCTGAGGTCCGGTAACACTGCCAGCAGCATCAGCACTACCGCTGTGATTGAGCAGCTGCATCAGACGCAGCCGTCCCACACCAGTAGGGCCATGCAGCTGCAGGAGCAGCAGCTTGATGTTGTGCAGTCTTGCACTGCAGAGGCCACCAGGTCCTCAGATCAGATGGTCAGCTGTGTCAGCAGCGTGGCTAGCAATTCAAGTCTGCTGAAGAAAGCTGCTGCCAACGCAGCTGCTGCTAATGCTGTTGCTGCTGCTGTCAACGCTGCTGCCAAGCCCGCTGTCCCATCAGATTCAGCACTGGCAGCAGCAGCAGCAGGTCAGTTCTGCATTGTGCGTGGCATCAGCATTCCCAGTGCTGCTGCTGCTGCTGCTAGCAGCACTCCCAACAGCAGTGGTTCACCCAGCAGCTGTGCAAGCTCAACCCTGGACCAGCCTAAAACTCCAATCATGATGCTTGAATCCCGAGGTGGCAGCAGCTGCAGCGGAAAATCTGTGCGGCTGAGTATGCCCATCCTGGCTGAGCCGAGCATTGCAGCAGCAAGCACAGGGTTCACCGGCAGCAAGAGTGGCGCCAGCAGCAGCGCTAGCAGTGGCAGTGGAGTGCATGATGGTACAGCTGGCACTGCTGCCAGGGTTCGGCAGCAATTGCAGGGTTCTGGCCCCCCAGGAGCAGGGGGCAGGGTTCAGCATGGTGTTGGGACCAGAACTCCTGAACGGCCCAGCGCCCTGTACAGCTCTCCTCTGGAGACTGTGATTGTAAGTTTCAAACTGGCATCACGGTCAGCAGCAGCGGCAGGATCAGCAGCAGCAGTACCAGCAGTAGGTGCAGCTGTATCAGGGTCAAGACCACCATCTCCACCAGCAGCAGCAGCAGTGGCAGCCAGAGGTCAGGCTGTTGCAGGGCTGCCAGCAGCATCAGGTGCTGCTGCTGGTCATGGAGGCGCATCAAGCCAGTTGAAAGCAGAGATCGAAGCAGCGGTGCGTCATGTTGTTGCACAGTCCGAGTACCATGTGCTGTGCACCTCAGTGAGCACATTCCCTGGCTGTGTCCACCTGGTGGTGAACCTGCAGCTCTGCAGAGCCAGTGACGTGGCCGCGCAGCTGGCAGCAGCAGCAGCAGGCGACAGTGCAGCTTGGGTCGACCAGTCTGGCAGCAGCAACGGTGATAGTCTTGCTGACGTGGATTGGGGCAGGGCAATTGACTGGGGTCAGGTGGTGCGTCAGCTGCAGCAGTACAAGTTTGTTGCAGACAGGGGCGTGGCACACCTGGTAGCGGTAGCATCACTGCCAGACAGAGCTGGACAGGGGTCTACCTGCTCTGAGCTGCATCTGCAGTACATGCTGGTGCAGGACGGCGCAGGCAGGGACCAATGGTACTGGCAAGCAGCACCCATTCCTCCTTTAACCCGGAGTATTGCTCCTGCTCCTGCTGGTGCTGCTGCCAACGCCAGGCCTGCTGACCACAGCGGCAGGGATAGTTCGCCATTGCAGACGGCCGGCAGCAGTGGCAGCAGAGTGGGCTCTGAAGTGGCTGCAGCACCTCCAACTCCGCTGCTGCTGAGCAGTGCTGACAGTGCTGCAGCTTCATGTGCCGCATCATCTCAGGCAGCACCAGCAACAGGTCATGAAGGCGGGTTCAGCAGGCAGGAAGTCCTGGCACTGCAAACCACCCCAGCTGGTCCCGCTGGCTCTTTCAGGAGTAGTACTGTATCTGCTGCTGCTGTGGTGGCCCCTGAGGTGATGCCTGTGACTGGCAATGAGTCAGCAGCAACCGCTAGCATGTTCTCACGGTCAGCAGCGCCAGTGGTGGTGGCTCCACAGGGCGGCTCATCAGACAGCGGGTCCGGCAGGAGCAGTCTGGACAGTGTGACCAGCACCGCCACCAGCAGCAGCATGACACCAGGCCGCAGCTTCTCCCCTGACTGGCAGCAGCAGCAGCGGCTGAGTTCAGTGAGGTCATCACCTGTGCAGTCCTTTGGTGGTGTGCTGCCTCACCGCGCACACATTCCAATGTCAGATCACATGGTGCTGCCAAATGCAAACAACACCCCAACTTCTGGTGCAGCCACTGCCATGCGTCTGGCAGCAGCGGTGCATGGACATGCCCAGGGTATAAGCATGTCAGGGCTTACACTGCCTACTGATCAGGGGTGGCTGGAGATGCTGCCAGGACCAAACCTGAAGATACCTGACAACCTGGCTGCCAGCCTTACAGCAGCAGCAGCAGGCTTGAGGATAGTCCTCACAGGTACAAGGTCAGCAGCAGCAGCTGGTGTTGATGTTGACAGTTATGAGCCTGGATCACCAGCTTCAAGCAGCAGCAGCATGTCAGCTGACACGCGCACAGCAGCACTGAAGCCCCTGGTTGATGTTGTTTTCTGGCCAAGCGGCATCAGCGGTAGCAGTGGAGGTCGGGCCTGGCCTGCAGGAGGTACCATAGCTGTGCAGCAGCTGCTGCCACCTGGCAGTCAGGGATCCTGGCTGACTCACACCTACGGTCCCGTCCTCGCCATCAACATCCTGGTGACACCAGCAGCAGGTGCCCCGGCAGCTCGCACCAGTGCCATGACAGAGTGTCTACTGCTGCAGCTGCCTGTGCTGTTGGTGCCCAGTGTGATGTGTCAGGGGCTGCAGCGGCTGGGTGCCAAGATGACCAGGGAGGCCAGGAGCTACGAGGTGGCATTCCACCAACACCTGCTGCCATTGGTGAGTCAGTGAACCTTACCCACACCAGCACACTGTGTGTGTATGTGTATGTGCGTGAGTATGTGTGCGTGCAGGAGAGACAGAAACCATGGCTTGATTGATGAGCATAACTGCTGCCACCCCATCCGCGTTTGGAAGTTTCCTTGCCTGTTGAGCTTACAGGACTTGTGCTTGCTGCTTGTGCATTGCAGGTCCGTGACATCGGCTCACTGCTGCTTGGCCCTCAGTGTGACCGGTTCCTGTCCCTGACAGCACCAGTGGCTGCAGCAGTGGCAGCAGGCATGGCAAGCAGCAGCAACAGTCCCCACAGGGAGCTCTTGCTGCAGCAGCACCAGGCATTGTATGGGTGGTTAGCAGCAAATGTGTTGGGCTTCCTCAGGTCACAGGGGGCTGCAGAGTGTGCTTCTGCCCTGAAGCAGCTGATCTCGCATTACATGCCGCCAGCAGCAACAGCAGCGCCAGTGCCACCAACACAACATGCAGCAGCAGCAGCAGGCAGAGGTGGTGATAGCTCTGTGGCTGCAACACCCACAGCTGCGGCGGCAGCAGAGGCTGATTTGATTACAACGCTGGACACTGCAGCAGCAGCTCCCCTGGAGGTACCTGCTGCTCTTCCCCCCGTGTCTGTGGCCGTAGCTGTCGCAGCAGCCGCTGAGAATCCTGCAACTGCTAGTCCTGCTGCGAGTGCTATTACAGCTGATGCAGCCGCACTTTCAGGACTGCTTGAGTATACAGCAGAGACAAAGCCAGTGCAAGAGCCAGTGGTTCAAGCAACATCAGCATTAGCCAAGGCTGATCACTTCTCAGTAGCAGAAGCACTGAAGGCAGCGGCAGCAGCAACAGAAGACGCGCAAGCAGCGCGCCACACAGTTGCTGAAACCTCAGCCGCACTAGCAGCAGTGCTGCAAAGTCTCTCGCAGCTGTCAGCTTCGGCCGCAGCTGCTGAGCAGCAGGCGCGCCGTGCAGAGTCTGCTGCTGCCCTTGCTGCTCGTCGTGCAGCATTCGCGGAGGAGCACACTCAGCGTCAGCATGCGCTGTACCTGATTGGCGGTGGTCATGTAGAGAGCGGTGTGCTGGGGCAGAGCGTGTGGGGCCTGCTGGGTGCGGCCAACAGGCTGAGGAATGGCGCTGCTTCTGAGGTAAGGCCATTGCTGATGGGCCGGCAGTCCACAGCTGCTAGGTGGCCGCGCAAGACACTGCATCTGCAGGAAGCCTGCCCTGTACCTGTTGTCATCAAGCGTGTCTTGCAAGAGCAGTGCTGCAGGAACTGGTGGTGATGCCCTTTGACTCTGTCCTGCAGACCTGATTGTCATCTCCTTGCATCACTGGTATGAGTCACCTGGTTCCTGCAGGTGTTCTCTGCCCCACCTGTCCTGCCTGAGCGTGTATCACAGCGCAATGTACTGCTTGGCTTTGAAGATGAGCGTCTAGAGGTGCAGTACAGGAGGCTCAAGGCGATGCAGATTAGATTCGTGGACCAGGTGGCTCTTGCAGTACAGGTGCGACTCAAATTGCCACACATATGAGTGTGTTGGCACCGTCATCGCCCAACCCGGCTCTGCCTTGTGCCTGACCTGAGCCCTGTGGGCGATGGTACAAGCCGTCCAAGAACGACGGCTAGATGCCAGGTTGTAAGGTGGTAATTTGAAGGGTGCTTGTGATTGTTGCAGTTCACAATAGTTGATGAGGCGCATTGTACTTGAGGGCAGTGACAAAAGCTCCTCCTGCAAGGCGTCAGATCATGTGTGGTGCTGCTGTGCTTGCAGGTGTTGAAGGAGGCCACCATTGTGTGGAAGATTGCTCGGGCGCTGCATGCTGTGTCGGACACCCGCCTATCACTAATCCTGCTGTGCAAGTATGAGGCAGTGACACTGCTACCATACTTGGTGCGTGCAGTCATCATTACGTCTTACCAGGAACCTGTGCGAGCGGCAGTATTATTGCTTTGTCCATTTGCGGCATGGAATGGCTGTGATGACACTGCATCAGTTGCTTGTCGCTTTGATGCAGCACTCCTGAGACTGGCTTCGCTGTGTGGTCAGCACATTAGCAGTGACTGAAGGGAAACCAATTTTCTCACGGCAAGCATTGCTGTACTTGCCGCCTGCAGGTGGCTCTGATCTGCCCAGACTTCTGGGTCCAGCACCGCAACCTCACACTGATGCTCAGCCAGATTGCTTGCGCCCTCACAGTCGGCATGATCACTGCCACAGAGATCTATCGTCACGAGTGGGCGCAGCTCCTGCATGTGGGCACTGCAACCGTGGTGAACAACCTGATCACGCCAGGGTCTGAACAGGGGACCTCCGGGGCGTTGGCAGGGTCACAAGACCTCATTCTGATCAGCAGACCTGGTATGCTGCTTGCTTGGTTCTACCTAGTTGTTCCACTGTTGCAGCAGCTCTGTGTGCCGGATCAGCTGGTTTCTTGTGTGGCTCAAGCGGTCCAGTCGTATCTGGCATACCGGTTCATTTTCAAGGGAGAAATGGGCTTCGGCTGGCTGCTGGGGTGGTTGGGGCTGGGCAGTCTCGTGTCTCTTGGTGTTGCTTATGTTGCTGACAGCTTCATGAGGAGGCAGGCCGTTGCTGCTGCAAGGCGGTCTCTGACGCAGGCAGGAAATAATAGTCCGTAACATCTGTAGGGTATCTTGGCTGCAGGGAATGGGGTGGTTGACTCACAGGTGGATGCATTGTATGCAGTACAGCCCATCTGCCATGAGTCTGTGGACTCGGCATGACATCTGAAACCCAAGAATCTATAGTAGGAATAACATCGCATGATAGCAGCTCTGGTTTGTTCTTAGCAAGGGCACCTCCGTGCCAGTGAGGTGGGTTAAGTGGTCTTGGCGTGCAGGCGTGTTGCTGGTTTCGTGGTGATTGGGCATGTGTGATGCATTGCAGCTTCAGCTTATGAATGTCCAGCAACCAATTGGCCATTCTGTGCTTTGGCAGCCGAGGCTGTGCTGAGCTTGGTCCTGGATCCTGAGGTGCTTACTTAGGCTGCATAAGTGTTTGAGAGGGGCATCGAGGGTTTTCAAGGGTTTATGAAAGCTTTTGATGTCAAAGGTTGCTGGCATTTCTTGCATGTTGCTGTGGCAACACCATCAGCACGACAGCAATGCGATCATGTGCCCTAGGGTGCACCAAAGAGGCGTGCTGGTGTCATGCATCAGCTGCAGCTGTGCATCGACTGGGTATAGTGGGACAGGCTGCATGCCGCTGGGTTCTCTTGGTGCTTGACAGTCTCCAAGTGCGCATTTGAGGATTGCAATTGCCTGCTTATCTGCAAATTACTTCGGCGCTGACAGTACTAGGCATTAGGTGACCCTGCAGCCTGATTTATGGTGAACTTGCATTGCAATAAGTGTCAGGGTCATGACCAATAAGTCTCCATGCCCTGTCATCTGTGTTTGCAGCTGTCTGTTGTGGTTCTTCACCAGGTAGCACAGGAAGCTGCATTGGTATTGCCTTTGATTGCACAGGCACTCCTGCGCCAGCGCCCAACAGAAGAGTTGAGGACACGCTTGGCTGGCTCTGCTTTTGTGCAACATGGGAGGCATCCCAGGTTGCACTTTTGCAGGTGTAAGTGTACTACTACTTGGTGCATGCAGGAGTTGGCGGATGGCACATGGGGCTGTCCTATGTCTCCTAAAGTCTGTTCACATTTTGCTACAGTCGAGATTGCATCCTCCTTCATCAGCCATGCTTCACCGTGAAAAAGTGCTTCGGCCACAAGGCTGGTAGTGTAGCCTCCTGCTTTGACTGCCAATGCTTTAGATGGTGTTGAAGCATTCCTTCATGCAGATCATGCTCACTCAGACCTGCTTGCACGTCAGGTTTTCATCAAGCACACACAACTTCTAGGCATTTAAGGCTGTTCTTCACCTCTACTATCTGGGCTGCAGGGTATCTCAGCCCACTTGAATAATGGTGTCTCCCAATAAAGCGGGTATGTTGATGATGTCTGGATTTTTTCATGGATCGTCTGTGCTCTTGGAATGCTGCTGAGGTGTCTTGGCGCCAAAACTCTCCATCTCATGTCCTACAAACATACTAGGTGGGGTTATGAGATTCTGTTCTGTCATTTCCTACCAACTGCTTCTGCGTGCCCATGAGGTGTGTTTCACGGCCTTCATGTGCTTTTTTTGCTCTCTTTCTTGTGGCCTATTGCCTTCTGGATGGGTGTGGGGATGCAAGTGTGACCCGCAACCAGTGTGCTTGAGCCCTCATATCATATACCCACTATGTGTTGTTGCCTTGTGCATGCTTGTCATGATGTTGCATGCCCATGTTTCTGCTGTAGCATCTGCTGGTTTGGCCTTGCAGCAGCTGCTGCAAGAGACTATTGTCGCCTTTAGCATGTCCTCTGGATAGAGCCTCAGCTCTGCTCTGGCGTCTTTCTCATGCCTTGTTTGGCAGCTGATGATGGGGTCGTTGTGGGCGGGAGTAGTCTGTCTATGTGTGCGTTTGCATGTGATCACACTCGACATTGTAGTCTCAATGAGAAGAGCCGTACACAGTTGTTGATTCCAACCGCCTGTGCACTGTTGATTTTCATATCCTTGGCATCTGGGGTGAGGAGTCTGGAAGGCAGGGCTGCCACAAGCTGTGACAGGCCTTGTTGTGGAAGATCCAGAGTGTTTCAATGCAAGTTAGTACGTCTGAAGCAGTGTCGACAGCAGGCCCTGTAGGGTTATCTGCATAGTAGCATAGGTTGAGTCTCCAGGACAGACACCTGTGGCGGTCAGCTGTTTGCAGGCCAGGTGGGTCTTCAATGACCTGAGCAGCTGATGGCGCTGATGCCTTCAGAAAATCTTTTTGCTAGCTTGCCCTCACAGACCCTGCATGTAGCCTCTTACTGCGGTGTGCCACGCTTTTGCCGTGTATGGTGTTGGTTGGTAAAACATTTACCGCTTTTGGAGTCGCATTATTATGTATGGCCATGGACGGTGTTGTTACCATGTATGGCTTTATGCAGTTTATTCAATTGCCAGCACGTGCGCTCTCCCCCGAGGTGTATTTTCTACACATACTTGTTGAGTTCTTCGTTTACTTTTCTTTTTCTCACGGCACCTTGGTGACTCACAGAGCACAGGTGTGCGAGAGCTGAGCCTGCTGGGATTGTATGTGAAGGTACTGTAAGCATGCGAGGCGGGGGATTCATACATGTATGGCATTCTTCTCCCTGCTGGAGCGTCCAAGTTGTCGGTGTGAACTGCAGTGCAGTGTGGGGTTTTGATGCTGGCTAGGCCTAACACACGAGCATCTGAAACATGTTCACCACACTCATTGTTGTCTATTGCGTCAGGTGTGAGAGGTCGTGCTATAGACTGTTGTGCTATACATCAGGCCGAGCTTTACTGAGCCTCCTGCGGTGAGTTGCTGGCTCTACAAACCTGATCAGTGGCTTATTTTCTCTTGTCCGCAGTGCCTGTTGGCTCCATAAAGCCTTGCCAGATAATTGTTTGCTTGTTTTGGCACCTGCCATGCATATTCGATTGTTATGGCATGCCAGCGTGCCATGTGCAGTGCAGGGGGAGACTTATGCGTGGTGTATACGGTGTCTGTTCAGCAAGGTTGTACATGCAATCACAAGGCCCAGAGGCCGTATTATGAGAATGCATACAATTGCTTGGGGTTTATTAAGGCATGCATCTGCTTGGGGCGAAAAGTCGCTGGTCCCTGGATGTTTGTGCGGTTGATGCCTTGAAGCAAGCGTGGGGTTTTACGTGTCAACAGTGGGGTGACATCATCATACAGGGTATCATACATGCAGTGCTGCAACGACAGCTGGTTGTTGCATCCATGAAGCCAACCTGATGTTGAAATGAGTCATACCATATTTATGAAGAGACCATTATGAATGCATGTACGCATTTAGTAATTTACTCTGGCAGAGTGCGTTCTGCATGCCATGTGCCTAAGCACCATTACATCTGGCCGCTCCAGGTCTCCACCCCTGCCAAGTGGAGCGGATGTGTGGCGGATGAGTTATTGTAAAAGAAATTGAGCCATGCAACAAGTTGAGATGCAATGGCAAATGCGCTGACATGCGTGGGGGGCGCCACCCGGGTGTGATGCTCAAGCTTGTGCCTGCCTCGGCTGTCTGTTATTGTGAATTGATAGGCCAGCTAAAGGGCGCAGTTCTGTGCTCAATGTGCCCAAATCTCAAGTGGCAGGATATGAAAGGGTGGGAGGCCTGCTGAACAGTGGGTTTCTGGGTGTGCCATGTGTTGATGAGATTGGTTGTTGGAGCCCAGTGCACTGCTTGTCAGGTGTCTCTGTTGGCATATGGCTGACAATAGACCCACCACCATGTGTGGGTGCCAAAGGATACTTATTTTGCAGTCGCTGTGTACACAAGCAATGAGGAAGTATGTCAGTCACTCTTGCAATTTTGCCGCCGAATAAGTGTTTCTTCAGTGAGTGGGCTGATTGGGCTCATGATTGAATAAGTGCATTGTGGTTGCAAACCTGTGACAATCTGTCAGCTTAGCACAGCCAACATTATTGGAGTTGCCCAAGGTTTGTGCTGCCCATGTAGGTGTGCTGACACTCCAGACTGGGCCAGGCAGTGGTGCTGTGTAATCAAAAGCAGTGACATTTGCCGACGGCAGACGAGCTTACCCTTGTGTTTCTGCCACCTAGCTGCTGTATGGCCTGTGTGCAGTGCCGATGTGTGCAGGCTGCAGCTGTCAGCTCGGCGGCGGCGGCACCAACTCAGCGGTTGACTTTGCCAAGGAACCAGTGATTCTTGCTGCTGCTCACAATGGTTGCGTGTAATTGCCACAATAAAGACACTCGATCCTTCCCTGCCCACAATCAAAACACTCTCCGGGTAACCTGATCATTGAATGCATCATGCATGGTTTGTTGCTCGACCAGCAGCTGCGGTCGGACGGTATTGCTGTACACATGTATCTGTACGCGCACCACATGTCAAATAGGCATCCATCATGTAAGACATGATTTCAATGCAAATACTGGAAAAATATTAATAATTGTAGTTAAAGGCGTACGTACGTATAACGAGTACTGAGCCATACAGCAAGTTGAGGTGCTATGGCATCTATATGTAAAACTAGGATATGCGAAATGACTTGTCTAATGGTGTCAAGGTGTGGTGTTTCCAGTTCCTCAAAAACTTACAGCACATTGGCTTCAACACTAGTAGTTTGATGTCGGCTACGGGGGCTGCCAGGACCTTGCAACAAATTAGCATTGATACTGTGTTGTCACTTTTTGATTCTTGGTTCTTCCAAAAGTGGTCCAATCTGCCGCCTGACCCTCCCTCCGCTTCTTTTGAACAAGTAATAATAATAATCAGTACTTTGCAGCCATAGCATTTACTGCCATCGGCCCCGCACCTCAAATCTACCCAGTGAATTTAATCCACTTTCGGACAAGGCGGAGTGCATAATTATCCGATTTCAATTGTGAAGGGGAAACCACCTGAGAACCCCTCCCATACAATGCTGAGGGCCAAGGCCTCCGTAGAGTCCTAGGTGGGGACATCTCGACAAGGGTGACTAAGTACATTCTCAAGCCACTTTCGATCCACACCCCAGCAGAGTCGGGCGCTTGGGTAGGAGCACATTGAACAAGTGTTATGTTGTGTATATGATAAATGGTTTTCGCCTGTGCGTATGTCTGAGTTGCAAGGCGATGCAAGGTACAACACATGCCCTTTGCATATACAACATACAGCAGGTATCAATGCAGCACACGTGTCATCTCTGTTACGTTTTAGATTGGGTGCACATGACCTCCCTGTTGCCACAGGTAGGTGGTCTACTGATGCTGACACAGGACAACGTTTGCCCAGACAGTTGCGCCACTGTCAGCACTGTGCTTCAGGTTCCATTGGTGATGAGCTTCATATGATTTTTGAGTGTGCGTTGTACAAGTGCGGTCCCGTTTTCCCCGGTTGTTTGAGCAGTTTGGTGGCCATGACACCTTACATCACTCTATCACTACAGCTGGTCCTGATATGGCACGTTTCATGGGTCGGGATAAGCGTCTTGTGGCTGCATTTGTTCATTTGTGCTGGTTGTTACGTTGCAATCCAAATACACCTATGCATGTTTTGCATAATCTTTCTGAGTCTGAGTCGGAGGTTGAGTCTGATGATATTTTGCAAGTTGAACTTGCAGATATTCAACCGGATTGAATCTGGTGTCTATTTCTTTTTGGTGTGGCCCCATGAGCCATCAGTTGGCTCCTTACGGGTGGAAACTCTTGAGGTAACTTGTAGTAGTGATAGTAGTAGTAGTAGTAGTAGTAGTAGTAGTAGTAGTAGTAGTAGTAGTAGTAGTAGTAGTAGTAGTAGGAGGAGGAGGAGGAGGAGGAGGAGGAGGAGGAGGAGGAGGAGTAGGAGGAGGAGGAGGAGTAGTAGTAGTAGGAGGAGGAGGAGGAAATTGAGCCATGCAGCAGGTTGA
>JABEVS010000027.1:58569-132618 GCA_018290735.1 Coelastrella sp. MACC-549 | reverse complement strand
GGGATAGGGGGGGGAGGAGGAGGAGGAAGAGTGAGAGGAGGAGTAGTAGTAGTAGGAGGAGGAGGAGGAAATTGAGCCATGCAGCAGGTTGATATGCAATGGCAAATGCGTTGATATGTATACACGAGGTCAAGGCCCAGTCTCTTACTTTGAGTCAAGCAGCTGCCTGGGCAGGGTGGGGTGACAACATCCAACATGACCTACCTCTCCTCCTTTTTACAGGTGACACTTGGCGCAGGCGTTGGTGGCAGCTGGTGGGCAGCAAGGGCAGCCAAGGCAGGCACAAGCATCATACCAGGGTGGCGCCCCCAACGCATGTCAGCGCATCTGTCATAGCATCTCAACCTGCTGTTTGGCTCAATTTCTTCTCCCAGCTCAAACCGTCACTGTAGTATAAGCGTACTGGCCCGATAGGCTGGAGACCCAGGTTCGAATCCTGTTGGGGAGGCCCTACGAGGGGGGTAAACCGCTACTGGATCTGGAATCCGTAAACGTGTGGTCAGAGGCCGCACGTTCTCGCGATTGAAGTGAAAGGTACCATGCTTCCCATAAGCTATCTGCTGGCTCGCTGGCTAGTGCCGGGAGGAATTGGAGTCCCCCAACTGTATTGGTATTGGTATTGGTATTGGTATTGGTATAATTTCATAGGATAAGTAGTGGCTCAAGCTTTGGTTAATTCGGCTGCTGCAAACTTTGCGGTCATGATGACCTTCGGTGTGATACAGCCTGTGCCCGAGGTGTGCAGCACCAAGCAGGTGTACTGTTGCAAGCACTTGCATATTTACATGCAGTTGCAATTGCTGCAACTGCACTTACACCGGCTGAGTTGTTTTTACTGCATGAACTCAATCTCTTTCTCTAGTTGCCGCTAGGCTAGTGAACCTCGGTGGCACCGAGGTTCGGAGTGCAAGAATGTCTGCAAACTGGCCAGTGCATGCTGCCGGCACGTACAAATGACATGGCACTATCACTTCAGCAAGATCATTCGTAACAGCACGCGGCGTGCTCACGGCAAACTTTGGCAACGCATGCGCATCAGCACAAATTTGTGGGGTTTAAACCCCAACCTTGGACGGGTATGTCAGCTAGCAACAGATCTGCTCGGAGCACACAATGGCAAGCGCATGACGTAATAGAACATGTAGTTCTTGCTGAAGTGAACAACAACTGTTCAACGCGCCCCAGCTTTGTATACCTGTACGTACAGTCGGTGGCAGTCAGTACAGCCCACAACGCAGGAGCTGCTGCGTTGAGCTGTCAACCTTGAGATGAGTCTGCTATTTGATACGGATCGTGCTGAACAGGCTGTCCTAGACAGACTGATTGCCTCACTTGTCCGGAGAGGCCGTAAAAGGGCTAGCCAATGCCAGCAACACGAGAAACGGGCTGACGATAACAGATTAGAGGTGATTCATTGGCTTCAGGCAAAACTAGTGTCGGAGGCGCTTTCCAGGCTAGTGCACATGGATTCACGGCTATCTTGTGCACTCGGTGGTTGGGATTCCCTTCAGGCGTACACTGCCTTGGACTCGAACTCTTGATTGACTCATGCAACCATCTCCTGCAGTACACATGCCGAGCAACCCTGGTTCATTCAGAACGCACTGTAGTGTTTGAGCTCCAGACTCACTGGGCGTCCACCAATAACGCACAGTGCTGTGATCATCAGCAGCTGCCATCATCAAGCAACAAGAGCCACGAACAGCAAAGTGCTGTGCAAGCTGTCTACAAGCTGGATGTTGGTGACGACAACAGCTTCAAGAAGGTGGGTTGGGTCCTTGAGATTAGCAGACTACAGCAGATTCTTTGGGACCGATAATTTCAAGGGGAAGAGATCTCTCCAGACACTTTTAACATCAATAGCAGATAAGAAGAGTATCACATGCCATGCTGTATAGAATCTGCCAGAACCATGCCATGATGGGATTGACAGTGCATGGTGCCAGTAACACGAGGTCGGCGGCATGCTGTTGCAGGCTAACAGATTGTTTACTGTTACGGTTGCCTGCAGCAGCAAACACAAGCAATTATTCTCTGCAAAAACAATGGTGATGTCAGCAGGTAGCCCGTGAGAAAAAGGTCTGTACATTGTTACTATCAGGCATCCCCTGCTACATCACCAGCAAGCACAGGTGTCCAAGTACTCATTGCACTATGATTCTTTCCCTGGTTTGCTCGAGGTGTTTGCTGTTTGGTGCAGGGATATGTGGTGGTGTGTCCTGACTGTGGGTACAACAGCCCGTTCCTGGACAGCCAGCAGGCAGTCAAGCAGAATATACAGGGGCACTTGCACCCCGAAGCATCAGCAGCAGAGGCACTCAGCAGATGCAACGGCAGAATAGCCACATGCCCTCAACTGGCTGCCAGCTTTGAGCAGGGGAACTGTGAACGGCCAGCAGCATATGAAGGACTGGATACTGGTGGTGCAGGACAGCATGATAACAGCACACGTGGACCAACAGCAGTAGATACTGACAGTGACATACACAAACTGCTGGCCCGCATTGTGATCTGTTCAGCTGTGTATGTCACAGTGACTACACGGCCAATGCCGGGTACCGTGGCTGCTGCTGTCATGCGGAGTGCAGCAGCAGCAGCGGCAGCAGCTGCAGGTGAGGACAGTGCTGCGGTAGTGAAGACTGCAACTGCGGTCTCAGCCATGGCTGCCAGCACTGGCAGCACTGGTGGTGGCCTGGCCTCTCTGCTCCCCTGGCGAGTCTGGGCTGTCAAGTGCCTGACAGAGAACGAGCAGCTGCTAAGCCTTGCTAACTGGGCTCGGCCCAATTTCATGAGCTCACGGGGACCTGATGGACTCAGCTTACTGGATCAAATACTGTCACCACCTTTCATATCAGCAGAAGAGTATGAGGCAGGCATGGGCGCAGAGAAGCTTGCAGCAGTCCTCAAGCGCCTCAGGCAACAACACTTGCGGAAGGCAGTAGTAGCCAGACAAGCAGCCTCCAGGGCCGCTGCTCATGCGGCAGGACAGGTGCAGGTAGCGGAGACTTTCCACATCCCGGCAGCATCAGGTCTGGCAGCAGTTGCAGAACCAGAAGCTGAGGCCATGGTAACAGCAGCAGCAGAAACTGCACCTTCAGGTGGCCCACCTGTAGGTTCTGCGGCAGAACACACAAGCACAGGATCAGGAGATGCAGAGCCAGCAGAGCCAGGAGCAGCAGCAACAGGAGCAGCACCACAGACTCCTGTATTAATGGCACCTGCTGCCAAGAATTCTCCCTTGGCCAACACAACCCCAGAACAGTTGCTGTCAGAGCTGTTGTCATCAGACCCATTGTTTGAGCAGTACCCAGAGCATGAGAGAGCAGCTGAATTCCTGCAGCAGGCATTTGTGAGCAAGCAGGACCTGGAAGCAGCATGGGGCAGCAAGCTGGTGAACGCTGCACATGTCATGGTCTGTGCAGTTTGTGGAGACGACCCAAGACACTTCGCATTTGGAGTTGGCCTGCAGAGGTGTGACACCTGTGTGGTGTGTGTTTGCGACTCCTGCCTTGACCCTGCTGACACAGAAGCTGGGACAGAAGCGGAGGCTGCTGCTGCTGCTGCTGCTGCTGCCGGGAATGACTCCAAGCAGCGGTTGACCTGCCCCTGGTGTTTAGACCACCGGGGCAAAGCTGGATTTGGGGGTAAGCGCCGCAGCACCCGCAGCAGCACAGCCAGAAACCGCAGGTCCTACACGAGCACACAGCAGGCCGCTGCAGCCACTGTGCATTCAACTGATGAGGCACCAGCAACCCCAGCAGGTTTTGGTGAGGACAGGCGCCGGGGGGCTGGCACACATGGCCACCAGAAGTCCAATACCACCAGGCGACCGTCAGGAGCTGCTGCTGCTGCTGCTGCTGGCCGTACAAGTGGTCAGCGTTGGGGTGATAGGTTGCGATGCACCAGCGGCAGTAACAGTTCAACCAGCTGGCTGCAAAGTGAGCCAAGCAACGGTTTGTTGAGTGCAGCACAGCTTGACAGCATAGCAGGGGAGTTTGCACGTGTTACACGCCACCAGTTGACCGCTCACCAACGTACTATGCTGGCTAGATTTCGGTCCAAACACCCCTGGCGGTGCGTGATACCCCCCGAGCACTACATCCCGCCAGGCTGGCTGGAAATTGAGGTTGCCAGGCACAATCCAGGAGAAGGCCACCGAAATACTGACGCCTACTACCTGCCACCACAACCAGCTCAGCGTAAGCAACATACACTAGCCTGATAAATTAGAATAACCATGCTGAATCCTGGCTCATTCCAAGTATCACTCACACTATGGCATGGCGCTTGTGCTTAAGATCATCCAACACAGGCTCATTCATGCAAATCTGTGGGTCTGATCGACCATCCAGCAGAACCACACGGGATGAAGAAACTGACCCTCATGGCTCATGCGGCACAGCTGTGATGTCCAGCAGACCAATGGCTGCTGACGATACTGTTTGAGTCAGCCGGCATACTTGTCACAGGACTTGACCAGCGTTGTGCTCTGCTCTCCTCTGGCAGGCAATGGTAAGCAAACGAAGATACGCTCTGGCCAAGGTATTAAGGAGTACCTTGCAGCTCAACAGTTGCCAGCTGAGGAGCTTCCAGATCAGCAGCAGCCAGCTCAGCAGCCGCTGACAGGAGTGACGGGGGAAGCAGCGAGTGGTGCAGTTGCCACTGAGGTTGCAGAGGCAAACGTCACAGCCATCTCAGAGGGAGCAGCAGATCCTGCCGCTGCAACAGTTGCACTTGCAGCACCTGACAACATTTTTCCAGTGGAGCATGCTGCACTGACTCCCAATCCTGCAGGGCTAGCACCTGCAGTTGAAATACAGGCTCTGCATGCAGCAGGTGAGGGTGATGTTGCTGCCATTACACGGCACAATAGCCCTGATCCAACGGTAACTGTTCCAACAGTTGTGCTGGAAGCCGCACAGGATGCCAACATAAACCTACGGGTGGGTGAGCAGGAGGCAGCGGGGGAAGTGAATTCAGGTGCCCCAACTCAACAGCTGCCAGCTGCTGAGCAGCATCATGAGCGGCCGGTTGATGATCAGGGGTCAGTGCTGCCAACTCAGCGTTCCTGCAGCCCCCCTTGCAAGCGGCAGAAGCTCAGTGATACAGCAACTGCCGGATCACAACCTGCACGAGACGCTCTCTCAGCACAACAGGGCACAGCAGGAGAGTGCTCAGTTGATTCAGTAACACTCACACAGCCTGCAGCTGAGCCATTGAAGGACACACAGCAGCAGTTAGCTGGTTGCTGCCCTGGTACAGTGCTTGAGAACCACATCAAGGAGGTTGATTTGGCCATCACCACAGGACTTGCGGAACTGATATCGGCTGCAGGAGTATCTTTGGAGCTGCAAGATGTATTGGGAGCCATGCAGTCTAAGAAGCTACAGCTAGTCAATACTGCCATGACTGCTGCAAGGGACCAAAGATGTGCAGCTCAGCCCCAACGCCCTGCAGACTGCCTTTGCAGCCCAAACAGCCTGCTAGAGCTGCATATCCTGCAGCAGATATTGTTGACATTGTTGCAGCTGAGGTCAGACAACAGCAAGCAAGTGCTGCTTCAGTGCCTTGGGGCCCATGAACTTGATTGTGCTGCTGCAGCACATGCTGGCAACAGCTCAGGCCCTGAGCGTAGCACATCAAGCGTGCTCAATCAGCTGATGCAGTGCTGGGTGGCAGAGGTAAAGGTGACTGGTTGCCAAGTGGATCAGGCGGCAGCAGCAGCAGAGGACCCCATCATTGCCTCAGGAGGTGGCCCACCTCCGGGACAAGCAGCCGGCAGCAGCTCTCAGCCTGAGCTGTGTGCAGTTCACAGCTTTGGGGCAGGCCTTTGTTTCATGGTCTTCAATCTGCTGGCAAAGGGCTGTGCAGCAGCAACCGACGCTGCAGCAGCAGTCAACGGTGACCTGGGCCTTGCAGGGGCACTCATCCCAGATAGGCTCAAGCATCTTGCTTGCCAGCTGTGTGGTGGTACAACACTGTTGATGCAGCATTGGCCGACTGCTGCCCGCAGCATGCATATCAGCCAAGGAAAGATCTGGCGGCAAACAGTGTGGCGCTGCCTGCAGTACATCAGGCAGCTGGGGGACCTACAGCATGCAGCAGCAACCGTCAATGATGTCAAGTCAACACTTGTGAAGGTGTGTGATGTAGTGGCTGGTCAGCTAGGGGAGCTACAAAGGTACCATCGTGGTACGTAGGCCCTGCAAATCCCAGCTTCAAGCAGGCTGTTTGCCAAGCAGTCACTGCTGCATGATGGGGCAGATGCCTAGTAGCGTGCTGGTGTCACTCCCGGCCGTCATCCAGCTGTAGCGGCAGTCTACCAATGCGTTGTTGGTTGTGGAGTGGGAGCCTTCCGTGGCACTAGTGCCAGTACTGCACTGCTGACACAGAATCATTCTTGTAAACAAAAAACGATACTCCTGGAGCAGGATGACCGGAATACACTGGCAGTGAGAATATTGCAGGCCTTGCAGGGACAGCTAGACACTAGCTTGTCGCCACAGCCGCACATCTGGTGTTGACCTGACTCAGTGCAGGGCCTGCCATCAGCATGTTTGGGTGCATGTTCATGGTATATTAATTTGTTTATTTTTTTGTATATTTGGGAGATTGGCACTGGTACACACGGTGCTCGTGCTTTGCCTAGACCTTGGGGCCGCCACCCGGCTGCAGTTCTGGTGTCTCACCAAGCCAGAGTCTAGCTACTGCAGCGGAACGTTCCTACACTTTGGCATAGTTGTGACAACTATTGATCTGCTGGAATGACCTAGTAAGTCAATGCCCTAGTATGCCCTACACATGGCATCTGGCAAGCGCCTAGGCCCAGTGGCACCAGGCTTGGCAGGTTGGCTCGAGTTGAGAGACAACCGGTCTGATGATCCATCAGCTGAAAGCTGTCCGCAGCACCATATGATACCATACAACCTGGCCCCAGAGGGGCACTTCGGAGGAGCCAACAGAGTCGCTCATGGGGGACCATATTACAACTTGTAATATGGTGGTTTGAAACCACCATGGCGGCCAGTGGCTGCAACACTTGAGTCACTCAAGCCAGGTTACGGTAACCCTTACTCAGGTGACCTCCCAGCCAGTACAGCACAACAGCAGCTACCTTCAGGCATGATTGACTGTCAACCCACCCAACAATGCAACGTGTGCAGTCTTAGCCATAGACTGGAACCAGCTAGCGCCGCAAAGTCAGCCAGGGTGGCTACTGGCTGGGTAGTACAGAGAAGACGGCAGTCTTGCACAATATAAGAGATTGAGCCCAAGATAGTGCCACGAAATCCCATCAGGTGCAGGGCTACAACACTGCAGCAGTGGCTGCGGAAGGAAATGAACCCATGCTGTGGAATCACTTAGCTCATGGACAATAAGTGCCAAGCCCTGTGATGATGCCTGCTGAGAAGAAAGGCAGCAGTCTACAATGCTGCTGATCCAGTTGCAATACGCCAGACAGCTGCTCAAGAATGTGATCGGTAACCGCTTAGGGCTGCATCAGACCTGTTCTGTGATAGTTGGCGTTTATGATGCACGGTGTCGTGGTCATCGTGTGCTTCTCTCTGCATCCGCCACTTTGAACTCCCATGTCCGTCTGCACATGGGGCACCGCTGCTCTGCTTGTGAGCCCAACCACTTCTGGATGCACTGCAGATGAAAGGCGTGTCCGCATGCCCCCAAGACCACTGGACTGTCATCTCCTGGATATTTGCTGTCTGGAGGGCACCCATCAAATGGGTTTCTGCAGATGCCGCACAGATCGTCTCCTGCATCCCATGTCCAGACTCCAACTGCGTGCCATCGTTTGATATTGACCTTGAAGGACATCTGCAGCGCACAAGGTGCTACGGCGAGCAACCGGTCACTGCATGCTGGCAACCTTTCCCGCTGCTACAGCTGAGCCAGCCCACTCTTGTACAGTTTCGACTAGGCTTGTGCACATGCTAGCATCAATGTGACATTACCAGAGAGCTGCAGTAGCCGCTCACATAGAACGCACAGTCAAGCTGAAGTGAATGGCTTTACGTGTCCAGTTGCAAAATGGACTTTGTGGCACGACGAGCTGACTGCAGGCATGTATAGGCCAACTGCTTGGTATTTGCAATGGTCAGGATCGCAAACAAACAATCTGGCAGCACTACAGGCAGAACACAAAGCAGTGCGGAATTTAAATCTGCTGCATACAAGAATTTGACAGCAGCGGGCAAAACAACAACAACAAGCAATGTGCACTGTTTACAATCTTGACATGTATATTTACAGCTTGCCCAGTGCTCTACGCGCTGGTCATCCGTCGGGACCGTGGCAGGATCGTCACTGTCGAGAAAGTGTGGGAATTGGTGCCGCGCGGTGCGTGATGCCATAGCGACAGGTATTTGCTATTATTGCCACTACAAGCTCATTGCAGAACGCAGCCATGAAGCTGACAGCACTGACACAGCAGCAGCCCACTCCAAGCAGCAGCAGCAGCGGCACGCTGCGCAACACCTTACCTGCAAGGACCGGCCCCCCAGATAGTCTCTTTGACGTGGAGGCAACTTGCCCGCCTTTCTCTGTAGTACAGGATCTGCCCAGTGCTTCAGGGCTTGTGGGATGCACACCAGCATCCACCTCAACAATGCACCAGCTTCTGCACTGCGTGCGACCTGCACAATAAGCACGCATTGCCAGGCACCTGCAGTAATATAACAAATGATGATGATGAACTTACTGCACATTGACCAATCATGTGCAGGTACCTGATCCAGCACTAGTATACCCTCTCGTCTAGCAATCCAGCGGCGGCAGCGGCAGCAGCAGCAGCAGCAGCAGCTGCGGCAGCAGACAGGCACCGACAATATGAGCAGCCCCAGAGGCAATGGATCAGGGTACGACATGTTCTCAGGTCTACCTATACCCGGAGGCATCAGTGAGAAGTTGTGGAATGATTGTCAGCAGGAGGCTCAGGAGTCGCTGCAACACCCCTTTGTGCTGGCACTGGCACAAGGCACACTGGACAGGTGGGCTGCAGCCATGCAGCTTCATGTCAGGACTTCACAAGCAGTCAAACCGCAATTGGCAGTCCTTTCCATCATACATGGCGTGCAAATGAATTCCCTCAGGGGATGATTCTAACGCCAATCACACACAACAACAAATTGCCAATCAACCAGTGACAGCTTGCAGCAGGTTCAACCACCATCACTGCTGACATGAGTGCTTTCACATGGGCCAGATTCATGCCACAGCAGCTCAGCGGCTTGCACAAGCCCCACTGCTGCTGATGCCTCCCTTGTCCACAGGTCCTGCTTCCAGCACTACATTGCCCAGGATGCACACTTCCTGTCACACTTTGCCATGGCCTATGCCGCAGCCATGGACAAATGCACAGCACCTGAGTACAATGAAGCCTTGGCTGTGCTGTCAGAGCTGCTGCTGAGGGTGCATGCTGAGCTGCGCATGCACGGCAGCTACATGGCCAAGTGGGGTGTGGACATGAGAGCAGGGTTCAAGCCGAGTGCTGCCACCAGGGCTTACACAGACTACCTGATGGAGGTGGCACATGACACACAGGTGGGGTGGGGCGAGCACACATCAAGCAAGGATGACTACTTCGGCAAAATACAAGCAAGGGCTTGGTGTTCCTGACTGTGTGCTGGTGTGCAAAGCTGCCAGCCCGCTCCACCGCCAGCGCACATCGCTCCCAAGTCCTCCTTGTTCCACAACACATAGCAGCTCTTGTGCTCATCCTGAGCATGTCACGCATTATTCAGGCTGTTCATTCACCGCTGCTGCCACTATTGCCTGTTGCCTGCAGACCAGTATTGCTGAGGTTCTGGCCGCCATGATCCCCTGCTCCCGGCTGTACGGCTATCTGGGCTGCCAGCTGGCAGCAGCAAACGCCGCAGCGGCACTGCCCCGACATGCCTACACTGAGTGGATTGAGGTCTACTCAGGGGCAAAGTATCTGGTGAGCACCAGCCTGCAGGCCACAGCCCGTGCAGAGTGTGTCCCATGCAGTGCAAGTTGTGCATGAGTCAAGCGTGCATCATTCATCCATTCAGTCAGTTGGGCATGACTGCAGGACCATGCGGGCAGCGCATGGCTCCAACGTAGCCACATCCGGCAAGGCAGGCACAAACAGCACGTGACAGCCTCTGCATGTTATCTGAGTATGGTGTTCAGCTGCAAGACGCACAAAGCTTACAGTGCAGTACTGTTCTAGACTCACAGACTGCCCAGCATCTGCAATTTTCACACAAGGGCGTAAATGGCGGACCCACAGCTGCTTCTGGACACCTGATTGAAACATCCCAGTACTGACTTAAGATAAGGGTGAACCCGGAATCACTGCAGCTGCATGATCAGCGGCAACATTGACTGTAGGGCTGCTCCTGCTACTGCATTCCCTGCAGGCCAGTCCTGTGATGAAAGAGGAATTGTTTGACAAGATCAGCAGAAGCGTGTCTTACGGTGAGTGAGATGGTACATGGTAGCAGGCGACCGAGCAGTTCTGTGCTCTGGTTAGACCCTCGGCTCTGTCTGTCAGCCGTACAAGACCCCAGCAGTACAGTCCCACTCCCATGGGGATTTCTTACCCTGAGACAGCTTTCTTGTCCAGCCCGAGCTGCACAGGAATATGAGAAGGGCGTGTTTGGCAGATGTGTGCAAGTGCTTACTCCTAGGCAATGACAGCGCAGGCTGCAACGCATGGTCTGGAGCAGCTTATCCGTTGTGTTGGCCCCACGAGCATTGTCTAGGGGCGATCTGAATAGCACAGACCAGAAATAATGTTTTATCTCAATCAGGGTCGATTCTTGGGCTGCCTGCGACCTACCAGGCAGTGCTGTACGATGTTCGCACAGCGATTGCTGGCAACCCGCTTATGTCAGAAGCCGTCTTGGTCGCCCAACTCATCCCTCACATTCAAACAAAGGACAAGTAATGGTACGTATGCGCAGTGTCTGCGTTGCGTCAGGGCACTCCATCAGACCAGCTCACCTATTTCTGCTGCTGCTGTGGATGCAGATCGTCTAAAGCACTTGTACGCCCGGGCAATGCAGCTGGAGGTCAACTTCTTCAGCGCTCAGCCAGGGACACCCCGTCCACGTAAGTTCAGCCAGTGCACAGCATGACAACAGTTGAAGTCTTTAGGCACACACATTGCTGCCCTGGTGCTCGAGCAGGTGCATATGAGATGCACTGGTCAACGTGTGTCCTTTGCGGCGCCTAATGAGATTGGCAATGCAACATAGGACCAATGCAGCAACTGGTAACTTGCTGGGCACTTGAACACACTGCTGCTGCTGCTGCACATCTCAAACCTTCTGAGGCTTGTGCTGCCCTGTCTTGTCATGTGCTGATGCAACCTGCAGGGGACATCGGTCTTCTCGTTTGTGACTTTGACGACACCATCACCGCCAAAGACACCATAGGCGTACTCTTGAATGCTGCAGTGGAAGCTAATGTCAAGGTGTGGCAGAAAGCAGCAGACACACACAGCAGCAGGAAGTGACCCATTGCTCATGCTGCTGTACTACATCTGTGCACCAATGGCATCCTTTGCTGACTTTTACGATCAACAAATACCATGAAACACACCATCATCCTGCCTTGTCTTGGTTTGATTGGTGCAGGCTTCTCCAGCAGCAGATGAAGACCTGCGCCAGTCGCTGTCAGCTCGTGTGAAGCAGCTGTCAGCCGATTACATCAAAAAGCAGCAGGAGCTCCTCGACACACTGCTGCCAGCAGAAGACAGCTCGACAGCTCCCGGGGCTGCTGCTGCTGATCAGGCGTATGATGCTGCTGGTCTGTCAGGCTTCTGTGCTGCCCTGAGTGACTTTGATGAGGTGATGAATCAAGTGGTGGTGGAGGCAGCTGTCTTGAAAGGTGGGTGGGTGTGGCAATGTGTGGGAGTGTGTTTCAAGGGTGCATATGTGTGTGTGTGATAATGTGTCAGGGCAGGGCAGGGAGCGTTGTGAGCTCAGTATCACTGCTCTGTTGCACCTGTGGCATGATGACACCAGCCTGCACACATGCCTGACACACATCAAGGTGTTGTGGTGTTTGTCGGTGCAAAAGTACGTGTTTATTACACTGAATCCTGCTAGTTTATGACTGCTTATCTGGTTTTCCAAGGAGGCTGGGCCAAGCTTCAGCTGTGTTGGTGTCAACTAAACCCTGCGCAGGTTTGACTCAGGCTGACCTCACAGCAGCAGCACAGAACATCCAGCTGCGGCCAGGCTGCAATCACGTCCTTGCTGCTGCTGCTGCTGCCGGACTGCCAGTGGCAGTGCTGTCAGTAAACTGGAGCAAAACCCTCATGCAGGCAGTGCTGAACCCTTTGGCAGCAGCAGCAGCAGCAAGTGGCAGCCAGCAGCAGCAGTTTGAAGTTTATGCTAATGAGTTGGTGTTCGATGCTGATGGGTTGAGCTCAGGTGACCTGCAGCGGCAGATACAGCACGGGCGTGACAAGGTCAAAGTGCTAGAACACTTGATACAACAGCACAAGTCTGGCAGCAGCAGCAGCAGCAGCAGTGGAGCTGTTGTGTATGTCGGGGACTCTGCCTCTGACATACTGCCATTGCTGAAGGTAGGGGCCAAGGGTAGGGGCCAAGGGCTGCTGATGGTTTCTGTAATTTTCTAAGTCTAGCTGCTGCTTATGTGCAGGTTTCTGCAGCAGCAGCAGTTTGTTGCAGTGGATGGTGTGTCATTGACCAGAGCTCCCATCTTGATGTGGCTGCCTGCTGTGGTGATAATCACCATAACTGTGCAACAGCCCAGCATCTGACCTGTAACAGCATGCTGATGATCATGCAGGCTGACTACGGCATTGTCATCGGGGAAAATAAGCTCCTGCGGCGGGTGCTGGCCACGTACGGTGTTCAGCTGCAGCCACTCTGCAGTGCACCTCTTACTCCAATGGGCGGCAGCAGCAGCAGCAGCAGGAACCCAGTGCTGTACACAGCAGACAGCTGGGAGCAGATAGCTGCATTCCTCTTTGGGCCTACACCCTATGACACAAGCAGCAGCGGTGGCAGCAACTCCCCCACTGCTGCTGCTGCTGGTCTGCCCTCACAGCGTGGCTACTCCTCCTGGGTCACTGTTCACTCCGGGCGCAATGCAGGAGTGGTGGCAGCAGCAGCAGCGGCAGCAGCAGCAGCAGCAGGTGCTGGTGGTGTCTGTCCTCCACCTGTGCTGACCATTGCTGGTTCAGATTCTGGTGGTGGAGCTGGAATACAAGCCGACATCAAGGTGTGCGCATCATCCAGGGGCCAGCAGCAGCAGCACCAACAGTTTGTGGTACCATGACTCGCAGCAGCAGCAGCAGCTTGCATTGGGCGGTTTGTGCACTCAACAAAAGGCAAAGACGACATTGCAAACTAGAGCTCTTACCAGGGTTTTGTGTTCTTGCAGACCATCATGGTCAATGGCGGTTTTGGCATGTCAGTCCTGACTGCCCTCACAGCTCAGAACAGCACTGGAGTCCAAGCAGTACATATACCGCCACAGTCCTTCCTTGAGCAGCAGCTAGACAGTGTGCTCAGCGACCTTGAACCCCGAGCCATCAAGACTGGCATGCTGCCAGACGTGGCCACAGTGCAGACAGTGGCTGCAAAGCTGCAGCAGTATGCTTGTAGCTCAGCCGGGGTGTTGCAGTTGGTTGTTGACCCTGTTATGATCAGCACCAGTGGTCACACACTGGCTGAGGGCAGTGTTGGTGAAGCAGTGAAGAGGTACCTGGTGCCGCTGGCGACCGTCATAACACCAAACCTGGCTGAAGCGGAGCTGCTCTGGGGTGAGCATCAGCACGTGGCATGCAGTGCCTCATAGGCATAGACAGTGTTGGAACTAATTTCCTTCTCTGTGTGTGCACTTCTGTTCAGCTTGCATCAGTTCAGCTTCTGAATCCTTGCTGGTTGTGATTGAGCAGCTCAGGGTTACCCTGCAAGCCTGATGAGTCTTGCAACAGCATGCAGGAAGAGCTGCAAGTGGCCCACATGCACAGTCGCTGCTTACTCTGTGTTACATCCGCTGGTCACCCTCAGGGCTGCATGCAGTATTGTGGCATCAGGGCGCTTGATCCCACTGTGAGATGTTGTTGTCTCTGCTGGTGGCCGACTCCTGCAGGGTCTGGCCAGCCCATCAGATCGCTGGATGACATGAAGGCAGCAGCAGCAGCACTTCACAAGCTAGGCTGCCAGACAGTGCTCATCAAGGGCGGCCACCTCGCCTTCCAGAAGCAGCAGCAGCAACAACTCGGAGCAGCAGCAGCAGCACCAGTGGAAGCAGTGGATGTGTTGTATGATGGCCACAGGTACTACTACTACTCTGCGCCGTTCATACAAACTGAAAACACGCATGGAACCGGTTGCACACTTGCAGCTGCCATTGCTACAGCACTGGCCCATGGGCAGACGCCAGTTGAAGCTGTACAGTCAGCTAAAGACTACCTCACCTCAGTCCTAGCTGGCAGTGTGGGCTTAGGGCTTGGAGCCGGACCACAGCACCCATTCAATCATGGAGTAGGACTCAACAGAGCAGATGTGCTGAACCCTAGGCAGTCTGCACTGGAGCTGAACCCTGTCCCCATCCCTAGCTGGCCCCAGAGCCCTAATGGCTTTAGCCCAAACCCCAAACAGAAGACAGCTGATGGGCTGAACCCTGTGGATCTGAGGATGTATGTTGTGACAGATGCGCAGTGCAACAGGAAGATGAGCCGGTCGCTGCTGCAGGCTGTTCAAGGTGCTGTTGCTGGCGGTGCCACTGTGGTGCAGCTGCGTGAGAAGGACATTGATGGGGGCGACTTTGTCAAGGAGGCAAGAGCTGTGATTCAGGTGAATGGGTTCAGGGCTGGACGGTTACCTGGTGCTTGCCAAGCACGTGTTTGGAACATTCAGCCAGCCCAGATAGGCATGAGGCTCATCTTTGTGGTGTAACAGCCAGCTTGTATGGTAGACTCATGTCTGTGATAGCAGCCAAAGCCATTGGTTGAGCCCCCCACCAGCTAGAAATTAGCTTCTATTGACAGTGTCTGTAACTGCTTGCAAGCATATAATAGTATCTGAGGGCATTACAAGGCCAACCTGGCCTTTGGAAGTGATTGGTGTGGCCCAGGCTGTGCTGCATGTCAATGACCAAGGAGACCAGGGTCAGTGCCTGGTTGGTGCAGCTTGCAAAAGCTAGTCTGTGGCATCTTGCATGGCATTCACTCCTGCCTAGCATTCCTGCTTGCTAAGCTCGCCTGGTGTCCTGTGCCTGTCACTGCCTGCAGCTGTGCCGGCCTCTTAGCATACCCGTCATCATCAATGACAGAGTGGATGTCGCCATAGCGGTCGGGGCGGATGGCGTTCATGTCGGACAGTCAGACATACCAGCCCGCCTCGTTCGCCAGATGATTGGTCCAGACAAAATCCTCGGAGTGTCCACCAAGTCCCCGGCTGAGGCTGCAAAGGCGGCAGCAGACGGAGCAGACTACATTGGAGTCGGTGCTGTGTTCCCGACCAGCACAAAGGACAGCTATGTGGTCGGACTTGACGGACTGCGGGAGGCATGCGCTGTGGGTGTACCAGCTGTTGCCATTGGGGGTGTCGGGGTTCATAACGCAGCTGATGTCATTGCCACAGGCGTTGATGGGTTAGCAGTGGTGTCCGCTGTCTTTGCTGCACCGGATGTTGAGGCGGCGACTCGCGAGTTGCGGCAGGCTGTGGACTCGGCACTTGCAGCAAGAGGCCAGAAGCAAGAGAGCCAGCAGCCAGCAGCAGCATACGCATGAGGCCGCCATGCTGAGCTTGTGCCAGAGGGCTATGGTAGCCCTTGTGCTTAATCTATAGCGGTTGGGGAGGTGTTTTCAGACTAGAGTGAACCATAGAACCAACGACCTCACTTGGTTTCACTAGAGTCCAGCTCCAGCAGTCTGCCTGTAGCTGCGTCCATTCTCATCCCAAGGACTCATGCAGGCAGAGTAAGGTGATCACATCGTGACAGGCACAAGCTACTAGCATATATGAATACCAGCTGCAAGCCAGCTGCAAGCCTTGGCCAAGGCGAGGCTCGCCGGTGGACCGCTATGTACTTTACTGCTCTAGTCACCGTAGTGGCAGCGGCTGCCATCTGCCACCACGTGCACTCACCTGGGAAAACCAACCGCATGTCAGTTACTTATAGATCTGATCATGTCCATGGCAATCAGTGAGGATTCTTCCCAGTGGCACGTAACTTACACCTTCTGCTCATGACAAGCTGCAGCACCAAGTGATTTGAAAGATGCTGCAACCACGGCCCGCATTGGATGCAACATTAGTGACTACGTAGTCACAGTATACTGCATGCAGGTCGCAGTGTGTACAATCAAGGAAGGATGGAAAAGGCTGGATGGCTAGTAGTCACGGTGACTACTACAGGTCGCTATGTGCACGATCAAAAAGGGCTATGGCCATGACGCAAAAACACTGTGCATTCATAACCATCATGATAGTATACCAGACGTGCACGCATACCATCCGATAGTGTTTGTTTGCAAAAACAAGAAACACATACTAATTTCTTTCACATACTCGCATGTCAGCTCATCTGCCAGCTCATCCAATGTTGAATGGGCTCAGTCTCTTTCACATACTATGCGTGCTGGGGTTGCCAAATACTCTCAGCGCATGCAGCAATGTCGAGGGTAAATCAGGCGACAGAAACAAATGCATTAAACACCAGTGCAGCGCTACTGTGGTCGTGCCACAGTAGTCTGGCAGAGCAGTTGCAAGAGTGAGTATCCCAGTACACATCCTTCAGGCTGGGTCATAGTGGAACAGTCTCTCTTATAACAGATTGCTCCACATTTCTCAGATGGCTGTTGATTCAAACCATAACTAAGGTCCTCGTCACGGGGCCCTGGGCCCCAGGTCTGGGGCTCCTAGGCCCTCAGAGGGCTGCAATGTGCTCGTTGCTATGCACGATCACTTGTAGCAGGGCTTGCCATGCACAAGCTGTGTGCCTTGCAGTAAAAGTATTGAATACAATCCAATGCCAGACAGTGTGACGAGTGACCATCTGAACATGCTCATGAGCTGCTGACTCCGCAGCTGGCAGCTGCTTGACACTTGCAGAACAGCACCGCTGTACATGGACTAGTCATGTTGTTGTAACAACACCAACAGTATGATTATGATTTTTATCCCGTTATTATAGCCGTATTGGACCTGTTGCTGATGCAATGCATTGAGCATAGTAGCAATATGCTCAAAGAGTGTGCATATCTGAACCCTGCATCCTGCACTGCTCATGCCAGGGGGCTCTTGGAGGTCATAGATTGAATACCTGATTAACCTTGACTAACCACTGGTGGCACCAGCCATATCAAGCCTTGCCTGTTGGCATATTGCCGCCGTTACAATTGTTGACGTGATGCCATGAAGCTTAAGTGACTTCTTTGCAAGCCTTGCGACTGTGGCAGCCCGCACTGCGGCATCACTCAACATTGGAGCCCTGACAGTAGAGGGCTCCTACACCGGGGGGGTGTCATCCCCAGTATCTGGAGGCAGGGGCTCCACCCATTTGACCTGATCGGGATCCAGCCTGTCCACAAAGCTCATGCGCTGGTTGACAATAGAGCTCGGCTTGCTCTGCAGTTGTGTTGTCCTCGCTGCAGCTGCATGATGCAGTGTGCGGCGGATTTCTCCGGAGAACACCGCCGACACGATGAAGAGTGCCACAAAAACTGCCGTGTAGGCAATGGCAAACATGTAAGTCGAGAAAGCCAGCGCCAGGATGAAGAGAATGAAGTAGAAGACTGCGAGCATGATGTCGATGCCCATGTCGGCATGGAAGTGGGCGCACGAGGCTTGGTTGCCGCAGCACGATGCGCGGGCACGGGACTTGGGGCGAGTGGTGAGGACCAGGAGGGCGACAGTCAGGATGAGGGCTGCAGGGAGGGACAGGCACAACGAGTGCATAGCAGTGGGCTTGCTCAGCCAACCATGGTCGTGACGTGTGAAACAACTTGTTTGTCACGTTGAACGTGCCATACTGTACAGCAGACATGACTGTACAGCAGACATGATCACGATATTGCGCAACTGGCAGCACAGATCAACTCTAAACTACAGAGCAATCAGACCATGCCGGTGTGGGATATGGCAGACATATCATCCTAGTCACCAACACATTGTGTCCCTGGTACTGCGGTACAAGTGGTGTGGCAGTATAGCTGTTGGGCATTGACAGTGCAACTTTCGCATCATGCAATTAATGGAGATGATCTCTGAGGCTCAGGCTGGTGCCAGCACTCAAAGATGCTCTTTTACTTAAGTATGGTACCATCAACCTATGATGCAGGTATGGACAGTATTTGCAATTGCAGTTGCTGCACATCCTGCGACACAATTGGTATGCCACAGGCTGCTTAGGCACTTACTGAGTAGGTTGACTGCCACTTCAATGATGCTGCCAGCCTGCAGAAGCATATGGCCAATTGGTGCAAGCAGATGCAGGCTGTCAGAAACTTGCTGCCATGTACATGTGTATACATGTATACATGGGGTACAGAATTATCATAACTCACTGCACTCGACGTCGAGCACACTCTTACTGCCAACAGCAACTTGCATTGAATGGAAGTAATGTGAAAGCAACTTTCATCAGGGATAGACTCTAAAGGGCCTCTACTTGGGGTTGGAAAACACCAATTGGATTGAAAAAGGGGGAGATGTATCCTCTCCTTATTCACCACAAGTGGTGTTTTCCACCCCAGGCTGAGCCAAGCAAGAATTTAAAACCTGATCAGGTTGGCTCAAACAGGCCTAGATAAGAAAGACAATGACACTACGTTGATGGCCGACAGCTGCAGCACAGTCATCTGATTGGGCAGATGCCGTCCAGCACATCAACAAGCAGGCTGCAATCCAGAGTCAGCATAGTGACTTAACAAAGTTTGTTTGGAGGTGTGGCACATCAATACGGTATTGCATGCTGGGCAAGTCCCACCCTGTGCTTAAAAATTTTGCTTGCGGTGGCCCACTGTGTGTGTTTAAGCTACCAAACACCACATGATGTGATGTGCATACTTCAAGCACGCGCAGTGCGCAAGCTTTCAGCAGTCTTGCAGTGAGGTATAAGAGACCACAAGGACAAGAGCCATATGCACTGCATATGGCATGGCTAGGGAAAAAGCAATGGCCTATGTATGCACATACATACATCTGGGCCGCATGGCACTGCCCAGGCTGAACTGCCAGGTGACTTACCAGCATCCCCGCCACCCTCTGTTCAACCTCTTGAACAGCATACTCGCGAACAGCTTCTGCTCCAAACGCACCAACAAAGTTGTAGCTTTGTCCCAACTTGAGCCCCCCTTGAGGGAGATTCATGGCATGATCATACATCTGTCCATTGTGAGCCAGAATGATCAAGTTCATGACACAGGCTGCAACTGCCAAGGCCACCTGCCAGGACAACAAGAACAATGCATGAGCAATCGTGCTGCAGGAGATGAACCAATAGCTGTTCAGGCATCAAGCGTGTATAGCAGCGGGTCAACTTGAATTGCTCAACACGGTACGGTACTACCATAATTGCAATATGTTGCACAACAACTGTACACATGTGCAGTTCTGTCGCCTGCAGCATTCCATCAACAATGTTGAGTGGGCACAAGGCCTCATCACTGGGAGTAAGGGAGCATGAACATTCCATAGCACATACTCAGTTCAACAACATTATGCATGGTGGCGCGCAGAAAAGGAACATATGATGCGCTGGGTTGGACGCTCTGCAGAACAGCCGAAGTTAAGGTCGCGACTGACCTGGAAGGACCTTGCGATGATAAGGCCCGTCCGCATTTGCATCATCATCATTTGTGTGTCCATCACTGCATGCACGACGCACCCAGAAGGTTCACAATGGTCAAGGGGCTCGTTCCGTAATCAGCGGTAGCAGTGTCGGGGCTGACAGCTGTAAAGATGCACCGAACGAGCGGATGCTAGCCAGATGCCACTTGAGACTCACGTATCACTAAATTAGATCACCTTGTACAGGATACAAGCTGTTGCTGCTCTCTAGCGCATGCGGACTAAGTGTTGATAGCTATATACAGATTGTGAAGAGCGCGCTGGAAGACGTTGATTGCTCGTGAATGATACAGAAAATGCTTGTCCAAGTTGCTGAACAAGATCAAGTTCACTTTCAGTTCAGGTGGCTGCCTGCTGACTCAGCCCTCACTGGTGACACCAGGCCAGGCCGAGCCATGGTGGTTACAGCTAGCAGATCCTTACCACTGGCAGGTCAGTTGCATCATTGCTGATCTGCAAGGAAACATTAAGAACAACCATGAGCGCGCATTGCACTACTTACACTCCTGAGCAGCGTTGCAGTGCAACTGCCAGAGCCGCTCTGCATGGTGCACTTTGGGAGTGCCACTCAGGCTGGTGGCACTGCCTGTGGCACTTCCTGTCTACCAAACACAGTGTGCAGTGGCCTCCAAACACTTCCTGGCCAGTATGAAAGACAGACTTCTAGGACAGTGTCAGCCACCCACAAAGTGCATGCTGGGTCAAGTTCTGCTACAACCATTGGGTCAGATTATGCTATAGTTGGCCAACTACAGTGGCCGGCAGGCCATTAGCTGTCATTGGCACGTGTCACGCTGTGGCATATGGCCACAATTGCGCCAAAGCGTTACTACTGGTAAGATCCTTTTTACTAAACTTAAGCCTACCAAGGATATAGTACTTGGAGAATAAACAAGCACATGGTGGAGGCTGTCCAGCGCCACCAATTGCTTGCAAGGGGTGAGGTGGCTTTTACCAGGGAAGGGGGGGGGCACATATATTGCACATAACAAACTAGCGAATGTGACAACCACTTTCCGGATACTATTGGCTGCCCAAGACAGCACAGCTGCTAATCAGAGTGTTTATATGCAACACCATCATCAGCACAATGGAAGTCCAGGGCTATATCAATATGCCAGACAGGTTTGAACTGTATGATGAATGCTGTCCATACCCACAAATCCAGACCATACCCATACAGCAGACTGGCATTTTGCAGCAACCGGTGGCCTTGCGGATATGGGTGCACTCAGCAGCCTGTCTGTTGTGACAATTTTGTGATGAGCTGGGGCCCCAACGCCTCTTGTCGCAGTGTTTGTGTGGACTATGCCAGCTGCACATCAAAGGCAGCTTGACACTAGCAAGCTCATGTTCGGACTGGACCCAGTAATTCCAAGTCGTGGCTGGGGCTACTTCACCATCTGCCATGGCTTGACCACCTGCAAGAAAGGACAGTTGGTGACTGGGAATATACAAACTATGCACGACATCATCCCTGGCTGTTAAAAGATGTCACCAGAAACTGCCGGGTCTGCTGCCTGTTGAACAGAATGCCATGCCCAGACAACATCATGTGCATCCGTTGCTGAAATGACAGCTGTAAAATACAGGATTAGTGTTGGGGCCAGTCAGAGGCTCTCTGCAGAGCAAGCTACTGATAGGAGACAATCTAATTGCTGTAGCATCACTCAACTCACCACAATAACAATGATGGCAGCAGTAACCAGCAACAGTATGATAGCGCAGCACATCCACTTGCGAGTCTTTTTCTGCAACATTTTTGCATCTTGCAAGGCCACTGTGCCACTCTGCACATACTCCACACTGCGAGCAACCTGCAAGCAGCAGCGTAAACAGAAGCCACGCATGGCCCCAAGCATACAGCCTAGACTGCTGATACTGAAGGGCCAGAGCAGCTAGTGTGTTCCAGGGCACAAAAGCACACACACCCAGAGCATGCCATGCCTTGATGGAGGTTGCTACCCATGCTGAACATTGCTGCTAGAGATCACAACCATCCAACAGTTTGCCACACAATGAGCTGGTAGCATGTTACGCCTGCCTTGAAGCATTTCTGTCTATCGTAAATGCCCATTAGGTTTCCTACCTGTTTCTCAATGTTGTCCAGCATCTCCCCTTGTGCCTCCACCAGCACTGCCATGTCCAGGAATATCTGGTGCAGCTCCAGCAGGCTGGCCTCCAGGTCCTTCACAGCACGGCTGCGCTCCTGAATCTCTGCCAGAGTATCCAGCACACGACCACGCCCCTGCTCCAGGATGGCCTTCTGAAAGATGGTCTCAGCTTCACCTGCATCACCAAAGTGATGGTTGCACAGCGCAATCAAGTTGCTTCAGTTGGTTCAGGGTTGGTAACATGTGGATCAACCAGGATACGCACTGCGTATCACCTGTGACACACACTGGCGGCACTGCTACGCATTCAAACATCTATGCAAGCTGCATAAATGGCAGCAAGCCAAGAAACTAGGCCCACAACCTCCTCCTGCCTGAGGCTGAAGCAAGCAGAGTGTGTTGGCAGAGAGTCAACACCACTGCCGCACAGCAAGCCTGCAGCCTGCTCAACTTGAGTGGTTATGACGGTCATTACACGGCCTCTCAGCAGCACCAACCTCTCAGCCAGCCTCAAGCCAGCCCGGTCACACACTCGACTTCGTGCCAATGACACATCACTAAACATCAGGCTGCCAAGCAGATAATGTTTGGTTGCACATGCAGAATTGGGTGACCATGGCAACTTGAGACTCCTGGTAATGTATGGCACCCAGATGCTCACCTGTTTCAATCATTTGGTCAATCTCATCTTCTGGTAGATGCTGACCTGTCACTGTGTACACTCGCCGCTGCACTACCTGCCTGTTTTCTTCATGTATCCTGCCGCGCAGCTCGCTGAATTCGCCCATCATATCCTTGAGCTTTTTCTTCAGCCCTGCGCATGCACAATCATGAACTCAATGCTGGTAGGGTGGGAAGGACGTGGTTGTGCAACATGTGTGTCTCTGGTGGGAGGTACAGGAACAAGAGATCCACTCTTGGCGATCTTAGCCAACATGCAGCTGCAGCTGAAGGCACACTGCATCTGACGCCGACACAAGGCATGACCAGCCATCTGCCTGCTGCCTTTGCCGCCCTGCCACTGATTGTGATGCAGCTAAAGGCGCACCGCTGTGTCATTGCTGTTAACCCTGATTAATACTTGCCATCCCACATGCCCATCTGCTAGTTTCAGCCCAATCTCCATCATCCAAGAGTGTGGCAGATGCAAGTGCTGACCTGATGTTATTGATGTGCGTGTGCGTTCCGATGCTGAGCCTACACCCTGGCCCTTCTTCTGCTGAGCTGCTGCATTCAGCTTGTCTATTGCATCTATCTTGGCCTTGGCTTTATGTGCTGTGACATTCAGTTCGTTGATGACAGCCTGTAAGTGCATAAGAGGCGAACAGCACCTCCATTTATCATTGTTGAGCAAAAGATGCTCCTGCTGACAGGCTTCCTAAGGCTATAGGATTTTGATCCTTCTGCAGATGGTTTGCTGGCTTTCTCAACACGATCATGCCTTAGGACACATTGCCAGCCAGAAGCTGCTGAGCTGCACAGGGCACTGACTATGCTGCTGATGGGTTTGTGCTGCTGATGAGTTTATGACCTGCTCTGAAGACCAACATCTACCTGCATTTCTTCTCGATGTTGCTGCATCTCCTTTTGCCGCACTATTGTCTTGCTTCTCTCATGCATGTGCTGAACTTCCCGCTGCTTGGCTTTCATCTCTGCCATGTCCTGTTTGAGCTGCTCCACCTTGGCAAAGAACTCTCCCATATCTTTGCTCTTCTCATTTTGAGCTGCTGTATACCCCGTCTCAATGTCATATGCTGCAGGGCCTCTAGCACCATTGCTGTAGACCTCCTGCCCTTTCACTGTGAACAGAAGGTCGTTCATAGCTGCTGCTGCACTCTAGAGCGTGTGTTACTGGCTGAAAGCTCTATAAACGATAGAGTCCTTTGATTGCAAGGCCCTCTTGTTACAGCAGTAGAACGGGGAATGCTGGCTTCGCAGTCAATCACTACTGCTTCCTCAAGACATCAGGCATGTATATGGTGCAGATATCAAGCGAGGCTTCGCACGTTATGTAAAGACGATATGCTGCAGGAGAGTAGGTCTTTTGCGAACAGTGTCAGATTCAAAGCCTGCTGATTGCACGGCGTCCAACGCAGCAACCAACCTGATAAACTTGCCGCTAGTCAAATAGCAGGCCCGCAGACCCACACGCACAGCACCCTTTTTATTATCAATGCTTGATTCAGGCCTTCGCAATCTCTTCTGCACGTCTATTGGATGTCGAAAGGTCAGAGATGGAGAGACGAGCACTCCGCGCCATTTGCGACAAGGAAAAACCACCGCAGCTGCAAGATGCACAGGGATCACAGAAAATATAGATAGTGTCGGCTGCAATAGTCATGCAAGCCCACAAAGCATCTGATGCGTTGACAACTCCACTTGTTCACCAGCAACAATGCATCCAATTGAGTTGTGCCACATGCAGAGGTCCTCAAAGACCAAAAATAATCAGTGTAAGACGATACTATTGCACGCAATAAGCTGATGCTGATGTATAACTCCTTTCCTTCTTTCCCCTTCAACACAAAGGTTGATGGTTGCACAGGCCGCGCTTGTTACGCCATCAGTTGTTGACAGAGCTAAAGGAGAGATCATACGGCCCAAGAGCGATCATGTCTCACTGCAGACTCTGCAGCAGTTTCCTGCCTGAGACTGGGTTATTCTTGGCAGTCCACTGCCAAGGTTTCACTTGCAGTACCACCTGCGCACCACAAAGAACAGGTCTGTTGAGGCTGCTGCACATGCACCATGCACAATTGTCGTGTACAGCAGCAGGAGTGGCATTGCCGTGTACTGGTATGACATGGCTTAAACATTTGCTGCAGGACAGGAAGTCGTTGCTATTTGCACAACAGCAAGCAGCACTTGCAATGCTGGAAGACGGCAGCATCTTGAACCCCCAGCAGGATGTACACAACAGGGCTCTGATGTGCTGCAACAACATCATCATATCAGCAGCAGGGTCTATGCCTGATAAGAGCAGGCAACTGTTGAGCAGCACCATGAACATCAACGGCCACAACAGTCCCGCTTGACCACTCACCACCAACACCACAATGATGATGATGATGAGCAGGATGATGATGGCCACGCAGCACCACTTGCGCTTGTTCTTTTGCAGCGTCTTGGCTTCAACAAGTGCCTTGGTGCCGCCACCAACAAAGTCAACAGCCCTCGCCACCTGCACAGCAGCAGTGCCACACTCAAGCATGAGGAACAGCCGCATTACCCATATGCAGCAGGTGCACAGAATTGCAGCAACACGCAGCGTATCAACCGCCAAAACACAATAAATGTGCACTGCCCAATATGGAGAGTTTTGCAGATATGCAAGCATGTACAGCAACTACTACTGCAGCGTGCTTCACATGATGCAAGTAATGACCACCCACAGGAGCCACCCTGTTTTGCACTTACTTGTGCTTCAATGTTGTCCAGCATCTCCCCTTGTGCCTCCACCAGCACTGCCATGTCCAGGAATATCTGGTGCAGCTCCAGCAGGCTGGCCTCCAGGTCCTTCACAGCACGGCTGCGCTCCTGAATCTCTGCCAGAGTATCCAGCACACGACCACGCCCCTGCTCCAGGATGGCCTTCTGAAAGATCTTCTCAGACTCCCCTGCGCCAGCAGCAGTTCAAATGCCCAAGCATCAGCTGTGCAATCAATTAGGATTTATGTGTACCACGAAGCAGCTAGGCAGACCCTTATACGCAAGCAGGTCACACCTCTAGCAGGCCACTACACTACAGCATCAACTCAACGGCGCAGCTCTGGGCTGTGTGACAGAACCTCTAGCAGCCTATGGACAGTCATCCTGGTTGACACAACTCCAAGTTGGATGTCCAGCAATGCTGCCCATAAACACCGAGGGAAAGAAATCGCACCCCATGCTGTATGGCTGCTGCCACTGGCCCAGCATCCTGTCCTGATGACCGCTAAAGAGTCAACACTGCTTTCAACATGCCGATCAGCACTGCCAAGCAGCACAACTGAGCAGCACCCCCAGCAGCGGCTTGATCAACTCATGATGCCTTCAGCCGTGTCACCAGCAACCAGCACAGAAAGGCCACCTCACCTGTTTCTATCATGCGGTCAATATCCTCTTCAGGCACTTGCTGCCCTGTGACCGTGTAAACTCGCCGCTGCACAACCTGCCTGTTTTCTGTTTGTATTCTAGCCCGCAGCTCTGTGAAGTCACCCATCAGGTCTTTCAGCTTCTTCTTGAGACCTACAAGGTGCAACCAGTCACACACCACCTGGCCTGAGATGACAACCCAGCTTGCAGCGTCTGTTGATGTGCGGTAGGGTGCACATGCCAGGAAGTGCAAGAAGGCCTTGAGCAGGATGTGCAGCAAGCGGGGTGTAAGTGCTGAAGTTGCAAGTTGCTGTCACCACACAAGGCTTCAGGCGCAGGCTCCATGATGGTGCACAGAAGACCAATAGGCAGGGCGCTCCTGTCAACTGTAACAGTTTTGCTGCTGATCGCCAATGTTTGGTCCCAGTAAGCAGTCCATTGCATTGGCTTTTTGACAGGTGGGTACTGCTGCTGCTGTGATTACTGCCGGGTGCTGCTGATGCATCTATTCACCCTGCAGACAGCTTGATGACGGTATGCACGACCGTCACACAGCGTGGTATGCACATGCCAGGCACTTGCAGTGCTGGTCTGGTGCTTTTGTGCCAGATTTGGCACATACACAGATACACCAAGCGCTGACCTGCTGTGACGGAGGTCCGTGTTCGTTCTGACGCTGAACCCATTCCCTGACCCTTCTTCCTCAAGGCTGCTGCATTCATTTCGTCAAGGGCCTTGATCTCATTCTTTATGCGGTGAGCCAACACATTGACCTCGTTGGCAGCAGCCTGTGGTGCAGCAGGTTGGTCTCAAAACTGGCTGCTTGGATATGCAAGAATGTCCAGCAGCGCCATAGAAATCACGATTTAGTTGAAGGGGGACAGGACATCAGTTGACGATGATGTTCTAACCATACCGTGGCAGCTCTTGCTGGTTGACAAGTTCAGTAGTGCTGCTGCTGCTGCCAAGAGGTAGCTGTTGTGCATTTTTCTGCAGCTGCTGGAGAGAACACCACCTGCATCTCCTCTCTATGTGCTGTCATATCTTGCCGCTTGACTATCTGCTTTCCTTGCTCGTGCATCCTCCAGAGGTCTCGCTGCTTGACGCGGATTTGATCCATTGAAACTTGAATCTCTTTGGCTTTGGCAAAGAACTGCTGCATGTCTTGCCCTGGCCCCTCCATGCTAGATGTATACCCCATCTCTATATCTCCTGCACCATTTGGCTGCTGGTCCCGGCCAGGTCCACCATTGGGAGTGTCTTTTACAATGTGCAGCAGGTCGTTCATGGTGGGTGGCAGTAGTCACTCAGGCCTACTCAGTCTCTGTAGTACCGCGGCGAGTGGTGATGAAAGTACTGTTTACAAACGCACACAACAAACGACTATTGTGCGGCTTGTCAAGCGGTGTTGTCGACCCCTATCCCGTTTGGTTGCTTACAAGAAGTTGGACTAGGAAGGAGCAGCACGGCTGCGAGCCTGAATGCTCCAGGCCGCGTTAGTAAGTTTTGCAAAGGTACTTTATCCAAGGTGCGCTCAACTTATCGCACAGAGGGACAAACCTTAACTTTGAAGACGTTCAAGCTGATGCGCGATGCCACTCGAGCTGCACGACTCAACTGATCACAGAGTTTCGTAAACCTACGATGATGTCTCTGGCTGTATGTGTTGCTTGGACCGCCCGGCGGGTCCATTCGACTTCTCAGCACACCTGAAAATGCCTTGCAGCAATAATGCAGGTGGTGGCATAGCATGAGTTGCACACGTGTGCACACATTATCTCACTGAGACATATCACCACAGGTCGTTCCCGTGCATTTCATTGTTGGAGCCCAGCTGTCAGCTGCTCACTACTGACTGGCCTTGTGATTGAGACCAGATGGATCCACTTGTACTTTCTGAAAGGCTTACAAATGAGCAGGTGGGGCGATCGGGCGTTTCAAATAGCATCCGCTGCCTGCTTGCTAATATGCTTTATGTTATGTGACCCTGGTGGTCATCAGAGGTTGTTGAGACTGAATAAGAAAATGCTGATGATAGCCCAATGAGCCTGGCATTGGCTCGCTAACGGGCTGAAGTTACGCATGTAATTATCAAACTCGAGCTGGCATGCGAGGGGGTCGCCACCCGATATGATGCCCCCAGAGCAGTGCCTTTACTGCTGCCTGAGCCTCAAAGTCCTCCTACACCACGGTAACATACAGGCAATCTTCCTCTGTAAGTTATCGAAAATAGTATGTGTCACGTAAAGTGCGGTGCACAAGACACTCAGTGCATCTAGTGGCTCAAGGCTTGTCATGAGCCCAGGTTGGGCCCGGTAGAGTAACTCTGGTGCGGTGTGGTTGATGAGAATCAAACACATCCAAAGGCAAGGCCCCCAACGCATGTCAGCGCATTTGCCATAGCATTTCAACTTGCTGCATGGCTCAACTTCTTTTACATCCAAAGGCAAAAAACACGGCAGCAATAGTACCACCATACACCTAAAAACGCGTCATTACCAATGCACCTGCACCACAAGATTGCTAGGCTCAGTAGAACCGCCTCTGCACGCCTTTGCTACGTTGAATGACACATACCAGACCCCCTGCCAGATAGGCCGGTCAGTGACCTGCTAGCACCTCCCCTACAGCGCCGAGGCAATCTCAGGCCTAGGCCTAGGCAAAGCATGCAAAACCACTTGCAGCCCTCTGTCATGACAGCCGTAGTGTACAACATGTAGAAGCCATAGCTGGTGATGGTACAAGCTTCACAGCTGTTCTGGCAGCAAACATATCTCAGCGCCAGAGCTGGAATATACATACACGCCATAAGGGTGGTGCTGAGTGATAGGGTTCAGGGCTGTGCAGTACCGGAGATGCACATGGTGATGTTGGACAGGCGTTGCCCAGTGTAGATCACATTCACATCCAGTGGAACAGGCTGCGGAAACTGGACATACTTAATAAACCGGACACTGATAGGGTGCTGAAGGCACACGTCAACACAAAGTTTAATGTATGGCCTTTGTGGGCAGCTGGTGCTAAATGCTAGCAGCAGCAGCCACAGCGTGCTGAAGCCTGTGCATGCACAACAGGCTTGACAAAGGTATGAAGCATCAAGGTCAAGATCGCATTGGTTGGCGATTGACGGGTGAAACATACCCATAGCTACAACCAAACAACACATTGACTCATTCCTACGCCATGGCTTTCATCAGAGCCTCAAAGCTGGCAAATATTGCTGCATTGACAACAAAGCCCCGCCCCATGGTTGGTCCCAGGCCCCGAGTGAACATGGCTCCACCCTCATCCTGCCAACCGCGTACTGCACACTGCCAGGCACTGCTGTAGGGAGACATCAGGGCAGTGGTGGCCTGCAGCAAGCACAAAGCAACATACCACCGATGATGCAATACATCATTGTCATTGCAGATGACAGCAGAATAGGAGGGGAAGTAAAACTGCAGCATTTCAATGCTTACAGCAGGCCACAGCAGCAGTTTTTGCCGGCTAAGCACCATAGAGATTTACAGAAGTAGGGCGCCAACAGCTTGCCCACCTGTATCCTGCTCTTCACCACATCGATGGGATAGATGCTAGCCCAGGCCAATGCACCAGCAATGCCGCCAGCAAGAAACTGAATCACCATCTCAGACACGTGATGCCCGGCGTCCTGCTGGTTGTGCTGCTGCTGTAGCGGTGACTGCTCCAGATCATGGCCAGGTTGCCCACAATTGCTGTTGTCTTGCCTGCAAGCATCTTCATCCACACTGCCAATTGCCTCATGCTGCTGTGATGCTGACTCAGCAAGTGCTAAAGCCCCTGCCACTGGGGGTGCTGTGAGTGCTTGTGCTGCTGTCCCTGCTGTCCTTGCTGCTGCTTGTGCTCCTTGCAAGATGTACGTCAAACCTTGGACTGCCCAGTGGTAGGTGGCGAAGTATAAGCCATATGATGGGCAGTCCCGAGCCAGTGTAACACCAAAGCCTCGTGTCAGACCTGCAGATCAACACCAACAGGCCAGGTACTACCGATCTATCTATCCTGCAAGCCCCACACCTCAAAGATGCAGCAACAACAGTTCTACCAGCAATCTTCAAGAGCAGATGGAGGGTGCCAACATGAATGCTTTGGTGTCTTGTAGCAGCCAACACTTCTTGTGAGCAGCAGCTCACCTTTCAGTCCCTCCTGCCTTACGACCTGCCTCAACACGCCCCAGGGTCCAAGGTAGCCTGGTGCGCCTGGCAGAGTCTTCTGCAGCTGCAGGCGGATCTTCAGCATCTCCACTGGACTACTGATACATGTCTGGACAGCACCTGAGCAAGCAAGAGAAGAAGATCAATGTTGATTGTTGCAATGGCAGCATACACTTACTGCCTGAAACTGTCAAAAGCTTGCTGCTTGACCACGTGTGACAGCTGCTGGCTGCTGCTGCAGCTCTATGCAGGCGCTTGCTGTCTGTGATGCGCAGTGACTGCTTGTCGAGTTACAGTTTGCTGCTAATGTCAAAGACAGCTGCATGCTTGGCCTGGCAAGCACTCTTCTGTACATTGCATGTCTGCTGCTAGTTACAGGGTGCGTGTTGCGAGGCAGCTGCGCACCTGCAAACATGCCAGCTACGCACATGTCTTGCCAAGAGACGGCTTGGCCTCTGTCAGCACATCCAGTCAGCAAACGGCATGCGGCACCTTGTGCTTGAAAGGTCACTGCATTCTGTGGCAGCAATGAAAGCTAGCTGTCAGTAAAAAGCAACTGGTGTCCGTACCTGAGCTCTGTGTGACCTCAGGACACCACCAACCATAAACATGCCATTGCTGACCCTGTCAGAGCTCACATCAGGCCTATTCTGTAGACTCCGGAAGGGGGAGCGCTGTTAGCGTACCTGGAGTGCGGTGGTGTAAATAGGGTAACTCATGCCGCGGAACAAGCCCCTGAAACCCTCTCGTGCTTCCATGGCCTTCCAAACGCCTGCCACAGACTGCTGCTGACAGCCATGTTGCTGCAGACGTATCCTTAGAGTGTCCAGAGGCTGTCCAGCTGCAATGCCAACCATGCCACTGATGGCACCTGCGCAGTAGGGAACACAGTTGATCAGTTGGCAGTAGCTGACTGCACAGTCGGTACTGGTTGAGGGCAATGCTCGCCTGCTACAAAGTCCTTGGTGGCATGTCCAATCTGCAGCTGGTTAGATCCAATGCCCTCCTCCACGCCCAGCAACTCAGCAACCGCGACAGGCTCGCCCATGTGGAGTTCAAGCTACCTAAGTTCTAGGCATCCTGGCTGAAGTACGATGGAACAGGAGAAGTCGTCGCGGCATGTGCCACCCGAATTCCGTGTTTATCATGCGTTTCAGCGATCAGACAAACACAGTGTCGGGCTTGCACCTACTAAGAACTGCAGGCAATCAGCTCGAAACGCACACAGTGTCCATCGGCGCCGTGCACGTATCGTACATCACGATGCAACAAGTAAACTGAAGTCACCAAGCAGTAGCTGTGACCTGCCGACTTCGGCTCTGACTGTACCGTGCTGACCTGTATCCAGCGCGTAAATCTTGTTAGGTGTGGCTGCCAGGTCGATCAGCTTTCGTCAGCCCAAATTGACAATAGATAGATACAAGCTTTTCATACAGGTGGCTGCATTGCATACCATCGGCGGGGCCAGCAAGCTTTGAAGTGTGCAACCACAGCACTGAACAGCACTGACCTTACACTAGAGCTGGTCGTTCATTTGGCAACTGCTGTGCTGCAGCTGAAGCCGAGCTTCCAACACTGACAGCCCTCCATCTACTCAAGATCCTAGAGACAACACGAAGCGGGTCATATATCCGTTGCCTGCTGCCGGACTCATGCCCCTGTGCCGGCTGCAGTTGCCCTGCTGCCCGATTCAGCACCATCCCTTCCGCATCCGCTGCTACTCTTTGTCTGCCTATTCGCTGTTTCATACTCCTCCGCTTCCTGCGCCTCCATCTGCTGTGCACCTGCAGTTCCAATTGCAACTGCCAAACTGCTGGTGGCACCTGCCCTGACTGCTGTTGTAGTTGAGCGTCCCCTGGCGGGTAAGCCTGTCGCTGCAGCAGCTCATACAAGGGCACAACTAAGCTCGCTAACCGCAGGTGTGTGCACTGCTCGAACTGTGACTGGCTGCAGGTGTAGAAACTGAGCAGCCAGGGATTTGGCGGCCTGAGCTTCAACTTGTTGAGGCCCCAGATAATCGCTGTCAAATCTGTCAGGTTCATGAACTTCACCTGCAGGGACGAAATATAGCATGAACCAGTGTGATTGTGTTGCACATATTCGCAATGAGGTGTAGCATGAAGAGTGCAGGACAGTGTGATCACAAGGGCCTTTGTTGCTGAGCAGCCATGGGCAAGCAGGTGCAACTGACTCCTGTTGCCCTAATGGTGGCCACACATGCCTGGCAATACAAGTAAACCCCAGCTGCTCTCAGCAATAGCCTCATAGTGACATGTTTAAATGTACAACGCTCAATAAGATGACAAAAGACAGTTGCTGCAACACACCTGCTGTACATTCGCCCACAGCACTTCCATTAACAGCTGCTTCTGCTCATCTGCTGCTCCCAACTTGGCCAGTGACCACACAGTCAGTGATAAAGACTGAGCATGCTGCTGCTGTTGTTGTACAGTCAACCGTTGATGTTGCTGTTGCTGCTGCTGCTGCTGTCTGCCCTTCTGCTGTCCGCGCTGCTGCTGCACACCCAGGAGGGCTTGTAGAGCTGTTTGCAGCACATCAGGGTCTGGGTGAAACCCCAACTTCACAAAACCCCATAGCATCACACCAACTGACACTGGGGATTGTGTCATGATGCTCTGTGACGCTTGCACAACAGCCGCCAGCACATGTGAAACACTTGTAGCTGATTCCCTTGACCTCCGTTCTAGCGCTGCTGCTGCTGCTGGCACTGCTGTGCTGCTTTCCTGATTGCCCCCTGTCCCCTGCATGCGGACGAAACCCCAAAGAATCATGGCCAGGATCTGTCCATTGCAAGACCCCGGAGTGATCTGCGTCTTATTGTCAGTCAGTGGCACATCTACTGATGCTTCAACTCCGGCTGTACCGTTTCTTGCCAGCGCAGTCGAAGGTTCAGGGCTTTGTGGCTGCATGTGCCACAACAACTGCTTGTAAAACCCTGACAGCCAAACGTTGGACGGCCTGATCCCTATTCGTGCTAGACCCCAACATGTGCACGCAAGGTGCTCAGGTGCAGCATGTGGCAGCAGCAGGTGGGCCAGCTGGAGCAGTGGCAGCAGCAGAAGCCGTGGGGGACAATACCGGAACCTTCCAAAAGACCACAGCAACATTGCGACATGTTGAGATGCCACTGTATGTTGCATGTTCTGGCTACTTATCTGCTCTACATCCCCTGCTGCTGCTGCTGTTATGGAGTCTTGAGCAGCAGCGACCATGCCCCTGAGGTACTTGACAAGTAGGGCCTGCAACAACACTGGCCTGGGCTTTGAACCTGAAGATGCCAGACCCCAACAGACGAGCACAAGCTCCTGCTGCTGCACAGGGCGCAGCCCGGTCACTGCCGCTTCTGCCAATGCATCTGCAGCAGCAGCAGGGAGCCGCACCCGCAACTTTCCCAACGCGTACAAGCCTACTGCAAGCTCTGATGCCGGAAACTGCTGCCGTTGCTGCAGCAGTAGAGTAACAAGGCCTTCAAAGGCCGATTCGCTGCTGAGGAGCTGTTGCTGCTGTTGGTGCTGCCAGGGTCTGTACTTTAAGGCGGCCAGGGCATACAGTATGTTTGTGACATCCAGTGGGGTGCAGCTGCGCAGATATCTTGAGCCGGGGCTCAGGGGAGCAAGCAGCTTTGCTGTAACACTGCTGCTAATTCTCATATTAAGTGCTGTAACAGAGTACAAGATACCTGCTATGTCTCTACTGCTGCATTTGTGAGACCTGTCTGCAGCAGCTGTTAACAGTTGCTGCAAAAGAGCCATGGGCAGATGCAATTGCTGCTGCTGCTGCTGCTGCTGACTCTGTTGCCGCAACCTCCGCAAACTGACTAGCAGCATCTCAAACTCCTGTGGTTTGAGTCTGAGCCTACCGCTGCGGTGTAGTTTCTGCAGTTGATGAAGTGTGTGGTTGGCCCATGCCAGGCTGATGGCAGCATAGCCCTCTGCAGCTCGTGATGATGATGGTGATGATGATTGTGGTGATGATGCTGTCATTGCTGCTGATGACAATGAATCTCCTGATGCTGCACCAGCGAGACCTTGACTGCTTGCTGTCCCATACAATGTTTCAGCCTCCGCATGGCTGTTATCCAGGCTGATGCTAGCATTAGCAGTGCCACTTGCTACTGCTGCTGCTGCCACACATGGCATGCTTGCCACAGCATACAGCAGCAGCACAAGCTCCTGACCTGTGAACAAGTGCCAGCAGTATTGCGTCTGCTCAAGCAGCTGCTGTACGAGCTTGAGGAGCTGCTGCTGTACGCTTTGTGATGCTTCCGTGCTTTGTCCTGCTTGTTGTTGCTGCTGCAGTGGCGCTTGCTGCTGCTGCGCCAGTTGCAAGGCATGCAGGAATTTATTGGCTGCCCAAACGCAGTTGGCAACCTGCCTGCCCTGGAAATTGCTGCACTGCTGCTGCACCGCTGCCAGCAGGAGAGGTAGGGTTTTGGACAGCGCCTGCCAGTGCTGCTGTGGAAATTCACTTCCATTGCTGTTGTCCTGCTGCAGCTGCTGCGCTGCTGCCGGCTGACCTTGCAAAAGCTCTTGTGAAAGTTGAGCTGCGTGTGTGAATGCTGCAGCTGCATGTATAATGTTGAAGTTGGGCTGATGTTCTTGAACCACTTCTTGCAATGACTCAAAGTCAGAGCATTCTTTGATCAGAATTGTTATTTCAGCTGGAGCAATGCTAGGCTGAGCTGAAGCTATGGTTGCTTGGGAGAGGCTGTGACATCTGCTGCTGCAAGCCCATGGAGCACGTACGGACCCGGGGCAGGTGTATAGCGGTGCGAAAGACCTTTTTAAATACTGTATATGGTTATGGGCGATCAACTGTGACTTGCAGACGGTTTCTGAGCATCTATTGGAAAGGGTGTACAGCATCTGCGTTTGATAAGCATGGCACGTTCTGTGATCCCAGGCAAGCAGAGAACTCGGTACTCAGACTGTGATCACGAGCAGATTAAGCGATCGGTGGTGTTACATGTGCTGAAAATTGTCACGCAGCATAGATGTCTTTGCAGTGCGCGTTGAGGAGCCAATAAACGCTGACTGGTGGGTGCAATGGATACTATACAATGTGTCACCATGATGCAAAAGAGTACGGGTTTCTGTCAATAGCCTCAGTGATCAAAGGCCGATCACACACCGGTATGCAGAAGTTCCAGTAGTGCTGTGTGCTATGCAGCTTAGCAGCTCTAAGAAGCAGTGCTGACGCCAAGGCAGAGTATTACTCACAGATTTGGACCAATGTCCTTGTTGAAGTACTGAACGATTGACAGGAGGTGGCAGATATCACAAGCTAGGCCGCTGTCTGATGTGGCAGCACCAAGTACACGGCAGCAGTCGGCGCCTGCTCATATCCTCGAGGTGTGGCTACCGCACTGCTGCGGCTTGCAGCTCTCTTCATACTTACCTGACCGGCACATGGGGATGATCACGTAGGTCCCCTGTGCGTGCCCGACTGCTTGCATTGCACAAAGCCTTCGGCGGGTGCGGGAAGGCACACTGTGTTTTCCACGGTTTCATTTTTGTAATGGGAGGATTTGCTCACCGTAGCAACCTCCTTCACACTCTGAAACAAACAAACATGTGACCTCACACCACAGTCATGCCATGGTGCATGACAGTCGTGCCATGGTGCAAGGAAGTGTGCTGCAGCAGCACCGCACTCACTGTGCCACATGACAGCGACAGCAACATCAAATGCAGTGCCATCATGTGCCTGACTGACCCTGTGCATGAACCAGTTCATGCATCATGTGCCTGACATGACCCCCCCCCCCCCCTTCATGAACCAGTTCATGCATCATGTGCCTGACTGACCTCTGTGCATGAACCAGTTCATGCATCATGACATGACAACCCCCCCCTGCATGAACCAGTTCATGCATCTCACCGTAGGCTCACCGTAGCAACCTCCTTCACACTCTGAATGAAGCAAACATGTGACCTAAGTACATGCTTCATAGCAACCTCCTTCACATATAAGTCAACAAACCTGCCTTCATCACCACCTATGCATGAATCATTGCATGTGCCGCCTTACTGATCATACATGACTCTACGCATGCAAGAATCAAGTCATGTGCCAACCTGGCCCTATGCATTACTTGGTTCATGCGCCACCTGACTGGCCCCATGCATGCATGAACTGATTCCAATTCACTGTGTTGGTTGTTGTCGAACAGTAGTAAAAACTACCATAATGGATTTTCCTTGGTGGTTGCACCTGGCGCAATCAAGGCACAAAAGCCCACTCAGTGGGGGTTGCACCACAAAAACATAATATTTGCAATTGCCACAGCAATTACCTAGCTGCATGGCTCGATTTCTTATACAATACGAAATACAGTATGAAATTACTGTACTTACTGGGACCTACATTGGAACGGCGAGCATTCAACACTACCTACAGAATCTGTGACAATAGTCAACTGCTGAAGAAGAAGAAGAAGAAGAAAAACCCTTGCCGGCCGCAAGGCCTTTGGGAATATGTACTTGGTGGCTCAGCCACACTGGCACACCAAGATTAGACCACCCTCAGGGGCGCCTTCAAGGCAGAAAAGCCCACTCAGTGGGGGTGCGACAATAGTCAATTGCTGATCGGTCAGAAAAAGCAGCCTTTGTGGCTTTAACATTGCAGCAGCATGCAGACAGCTAGCAGACCTGCACACACACATCTCTAGAGATCACTGCACACTTACCTGCCTCATGGATCCCCCCTCATGGATGGTCTCAGATCTGACGCGCCAAATGGTGCAGCTGGTTGGTACCTGTCGGCACAGCCGGCGGTTGTGCAGTGACTGACTCATTGAATGGACAGTCAGATATGCTACACTGCTCTGAGTGTGAAAGACTCTTTAGAGCCTGAGCCACGCAGCAAGTTCTGGCAAGAGTGAGTGTGCAGAAACTTTTGCGGCAGTCCTACAATGCCAACTGTGACTGCCACCGTTGCATGAATTAGTTCATGCACAAGGGTAGTGCCGGGGCATGGAACAACCCAAGCCAGGCATAGCAATTGCAAGCCACCAAACAGGTATGAAATAAGGGCCCTTCAAGGTATGTCTAGATGGCAGGACGATGCTCATGCAGTTTCCTAGATATTGCATTGCCATGGAACAGCTGAGTGCACCTAAAGTCTGTCAACTGGTTGCGTCAACTTGAAAATATCAACAATACTTCTTCCGTTCAACAAGGATGTAAGGGCTCGTAGCAGTCAAGGCAAATGTTAATGCCACACTCTGTCTAATTATGTGCTTCTGTGGTCAATACAGGTGCAAGCATGCTGCGGCGCAGCCAAGGAAGCAAGCAATGGGTTTTGCATAGCAGAGTATATTGTGGAATACTTGTTTGCCTAGCAGTACCACACTACCCGCGCTTGCCAGACAGCACTTGAGAGGCACTTTCACTGTTACTACATGCTGGATAGCATAAAGCAAATCCGTGAACAGAGCAGTCCCTGCTCTATTCATGGCTGAAGCTTTATCAAAGCAAGCCATGTTTGCTGCCTTTGCATGGCTCATTGCTGTTCTGCATGATAAGGTGCACATGTCCTAGGCAAACATTACATAACATCCAAGTTGATTGATGCAGCTCTGAGTTCCATGCCAGCTACTTGCTGGTAGAATCCTCTAAGCAGCCAGCCAAGAGCCTCACCTTCTTTCTTGGCCAGCTCCTCATCCACGTGTGGCGGCATGACCCTGTTGTCATGATAGTGGTAGAAGTTGGTGCTTTCTTCCTCTGTGACGGTTATCTCCTCCAGAAATTTCACCATGCGTCCACCGATAAAACCCGGGATGATCATGCACACAGGGAAGCCATGATCTGCAGACAGGCAGCAGCAACACCACACCAGCACTGTGACCCTGATGGCACCTGCTGCAACATGATGTATGTGGCTGATCACTGATGACTCATCAGCTGCACGACATGGCACAGTGTACAGACACAGCCGGAAGCTCAGGAAGGGTTAACCTTCACAATGCCTAATGTGCCAGGCAAATCAGTTGCCACATTATGACAGTATATGTTCACGAAGCATGCTGGTGTGTTGCCTCACCAGGTGTGAGCCACCTGCTGTTATGCTTGTATGCCACCAGCACATCATTGGCATCATCCATGGCATAATGAATTGTCAGCGATGTGCCTGCAGGATGGCAAAATTAAACATTATAGGTCAGCAATGCTAGCAAGTGTTATAATGAATTGCTCGAGTTGAGAATTAATAGACACTGCACCAACATACATAGACATAGAACACCTTGAGTACGAGGAAGGGCATTTGCTGTTCAGCAGCCAGGTCTCATGCTTACCATAGCTGCCATCATCACCCTTTGGCAGCTCAGCCTTTGGCCCCCTGAAGCACACATATCCAGCACCCTCCTTCACGCCGGCACGGCGCAGCAGCTCGCTCATGCGCACCCCAGTCCAGTGTGAAGTTGAGACGGCACAAGGACCCCAGTTGAAGCCGATGGACTTTTTGTGCATATTCTCCTCCTTGCGGCGGTTGCCGGCACAGACTAGGGTGACCTGGGGCCAGGCAGCAGCAGGCGGCAACAGCGGATGAAAACCCTCTAAGACTGTCAGATGAGAAGGGCCCACAGGCAGTATGATGAGCTGAGCAATCATTGCTGCAAGGGTTTGGTGATGGTACCACAGTGCAGGGGATTCCAGAGATTGGCAGTAGTTCAGGTGACACGATACTGCCAATGTGCAGGTCTGTGCGGTAGGGTCTGCTATGCTGATCAGGCTGTTGTTCCTGCATGAGAACACTCCCCTGATCATAGAGACGATGCCCCATCAGGGTGGTGTCAATGTCACTAATATTAGGAATTTGTTTTGAATAACAGGTGAAAGGAGACGGCTGGCAGGTTAAAGGAGGCAATGCTGCCAATCACATGCCAGAGGGATACTTGCACCATTCAGTTCTACATACCGGTAATGTTACTGAAGGCATGGCCACAAGCTCTTCCATGCTGATTGTCAAAGGGTTCTCCACAAGGCCATTTATCTGAATACGGTGGTTGGCCCACTGTATTTTTGGCACGGCGCCATGGTTGCGCGAATGCTGCGGCTTGCAGCTCTCTTCATACTTACCTGACCGGCACATGGGGATGATCACGTAGGTCCCCTGTGCGTGCCCGACTGCTTGCATTGCACAAAGCCTGCGGCGGGTGCGGGAAGGCACACTGTGTTTTCCACGGTTTCATTTTTGTAATGGGAGGATTTGCTCACCGTAGCAACCTCCTTCACACTCTGAAACAAACAAACATGTGACCTCACACCACAGTCATGCCATGGTGCATGACAGTCGTGCCATGGTGCAAGGAAGTGTGCTGCAGCAGCACCGCACTCACTGTGCCACATGACAGCGACAGCAACATCAAATGCAGTGCCATCATGTGCCTGACTGACTCTGTGCATGAACCAGTTCATGCATCATGTGCCTGACATGACACCCCCCCCCCCCTTCATGAACCAGTTCATGCATCATGTGCCTGACTGACCTCTGTGCATGAACCAGTTCATGCATCATGACATGACAACCCCCCCCCTGCATGAACCAGTTCATGCATCTCACCGTAGGCTCACCGTAGCAACCTCCTTCACACTCTGAATGAAGCAAACATGTGACCTAAGTACATGCTTCATAGCAACCTCCTTCACATATAAGTCAACAAACCTGCCTTCATCACCACCTATGCATGAATCATTTCATGTGCCGCCTTACTGATCATACATGACTCTACGCATGCAAGAATCAAGTCATGTGCCAACCTGGCCCTATGCATTACTTGGTTCATGCGCCACCTGACTGGCCCCATGCATGCATGAACTGATTCCAATTCACTGTGTTGGTTGTTGTCGAACAGTAGTAAAAACTACCATAATGGATTTTCCTTGGTGGTTGCACCTGGCGCAATCAAGGCACAAAAGCCCACTCAGTGGGGGTTGCACCACAAAAACATAATATTTGCAATTGCCACAGCATATCAACTTGCTGCATGGCTCGATTTCTTACACAATACGAAATACAGTAGGAAATTACTGTACTTACTGGGACCTGCATTGGAACGGCGAGCATTCAACACTACCTACAGAATCTGTGACAATAGTCGACTGCTGATCGGTCAGAAGACAGCAGCCTTTGCGGCTTTAACATTGCAGCAGCGTGCAGGCAGCTAGCAGAGATCACTGCACACTTACCTGCCTCATGGTAGACACGTCTCAGATCTGACGCGCCAAATGGTGCAGCTGGTTGGTACCTGTCGGCACAGCCGGCGGTTGTGCAGTGACTCATTGGATGAGCAGTCAGATATGCTACACTGCTCTGAGTGTGAAAGACTCTTTAGAGCCTGAGCCACGCAGCAAGTTCTGGCAAGAGTGAGTGTGCAGAAACTTTTGCGGCAGTCCTACGATGCCAACTGTGACTGCCACCATTGCATGAATTGGTTCATGCACAAGGGCAGTGCCGGGGCATGGAACAACCCAAGCCAGGCATAGTAATTGCAAGCCACCAAACAGGTATGAAATAAGGGCCCTTCAAGGTATGTCTAGATGGCAGGACAATGCTCATGCAGTTCCCAAGATATTGCATTGCCATGGAACAGCTGAGTGCACCTGAAGTCTGCGAATTGGTTGCGTCAACTTGAAAATATCAACAATACTTCTTCCGTTCAACAAGGATGTAAGGGCTCATAGCAGACAAGGCAAATGTTAATGCCACACTCTGTCTAATTGTGTGCTTCTGTGGTCAATACAGGTGCAAGCATGCTTTCAAGGCTCACATTTGGTGATCTCTAGGGCCTTACTGCTTGTAAATGCCCGACGAGAAAGAAAAACCACCATCAGACCAACGCTCTCAGTCTTCTTGTCTTTTTCTCGTCGCTGTCAATATGGCCATGATGATTGACAGAAGGCGCTCTGCTACAATCCACCCTAGTTCTGCTTTAGGGTGACCAGCAGCGTGAAGTTGATCTTCCGGTCGCCTTGGACATCTGTGGAGGGCACCACATCACTGCAGCATTGCAGAGCAGGCACACAGCATATCAGGTTCATACGTTTGCAGGACATCTGTGGGATTCCTAAGGATTTTTGCTGAATTCTTGATAACACCCTTGCAGGATTCTGTTGATGAACAACACAATGCACAGGACAGCCGCAGGCCTTGCAGGACAGCACTTAAGGAAGCTGCAGGAAGTTCCCTCAAGCTTGAATGGCAGGGGGCCATAAAAGAGTCGCAGCATGCCACGCATCCCTGCAAGACAGTTTGCAGCTTGCATAAGGTTGTTTATGCACCTTCGTTTGAACTTTGGGTAGTCTGACACCCTGCTACTCAACTGCAGGGCCAGTGTCAGGTAGCCAACCATCAGGTGCTTGTAGTGTTACCTGTCTGTGTCATGCTGGAGAGGTACCCTTCAGGGGAGAAGGTCTGCTGTAACAGCAGACCAGCAAACAGTTGCTAAACAATGCCCTTGCCTTTCTGGTGCAGCTGCCTGCATCATGCTAGTAGCATCCATGTTGTACTTGAGGGCTGTGCAAAGTCCACTTTCCAACTTGATGTCATCAAGCACGGGGTGGTATCCTTCTTAATGCGGCGGTAATCATGTACACATGATGCGTGTTGTTGATGTGCCTGATGACGCCCATCATCATGGGATGTAAGCTGAGCGGGCATATCACTTCCATCTTGCTTGCGGAGCTGCAGGACACACATTCCAGGCAGCAAACAGGCAGTATTTTGATATTAACTGCTGAAATGCGGTATCTCTGGATGATTGCCACCCATTGCTAGGTGCAGCAAGTGTTCCAATGCCATTTCCGAAGCAGTTGTTTCAAAACTGATCTACCTGCTGAGCATACCCTGGTATGAACTGACTGCATGCATCTTAATATTGCAAGACATCGTCATTACTGCCTGAATATGTGCATTGGTGCGCGCTGTGCTACTTCTGTTGGACACACCCTGCGGGTTGGATGGCTGCATACCTGCAAAGCATACTATGCACAGTATGCCTCCATGATATCTGATGTTTTCCTCTTGGGATTTCGCTGCAAACTCTTCAGGACTGGTACTTGCATTCTTAATGTCCTTCAGGTACGTTGTGAACGCGTTGACAGCAACAGCAACTCGCGTGGCCTTTGCCGTGTTGCTGTTGTGGATGGTCAGTACGTTGTCCCAACGGCCCGTGCCAGCATCACTGCTGCTGTTGCTGCCTTTTTGCTTGTCAAGCCTGGATCGCAGATCTGCAGCTGTTTGGAACATCTGCTCTCCTCCATCGGAGGGCGCAAATGGTCTTGCCTAGCACGAAGCATACCAAGGTATCACGGGCTGCAATCCACAGAATGCAATCACCACAATGATGTCAGTACATCTACATTGCTTTGATGCAAGACAGCGGTGTGGCAACAAAGTTTCCTGCGCGCCACTGTACATCCAGAGCACTTACCAGCTGATCATGCATCTGCTGTTGCAGCAGCTCCCCTGACTCTTCCATCTCTGCCTATAGGGGACTCATGCTCAACTGTGCAGCTTCAGCAGTTGTCAACGGGACGACTTACTTTTGGCGCGGAACATGCGCACAAAGCCTGCGGCGGGTGCGGGAAGGCACACTGTGTTTTCCACGGTTTCACTTTTGTCCTGGGAGGATTTGCTTCATAGCAATCTCCTTCACATACAAGTCAACAAACCTGCCTTCATCACCACCTGTGCATGAATCATTTCATGTGCCACCTTACTGATCATCCATGACTCTACGCATGCAGGAATCAATTCATGTGCCAACCTGGCCCTATGCATTACTTGGTTCATGCGCCACCTGACTGGCCCCATACATCATGCAGGAATCAATTCATGCACCACCTGACTGACTCCATGCATGCATGAGATCCGTAAACGTGTGGTCAGAGGCCGCACGTTCTCGCGATTGAAGTGAAGGGTACCATGCGTCCCATGAGCCATTCGCTGGCTCGCTGGCTAGTGCCGGGAGGGGTTGGAGTCCCCCAATTGTATTGGTATTGGTATTGGTACTCCATGCATGCATGAACTGATCCCAAATGACAGTGTAAGGTTGTTGTCAGACAGTACAAAACTACAATAAATAATTTCACATGGTGGTTGCCTGCTGCTCCAGTCACAGTGTGCCACCCGACTGACCCCATCAATGAATGATCATTCATGAAGCATTTACTGATCAGTAGTGCATCGCCAGCATCCATGCATGAAGCAAATCACGCGCCACATGACCCCATACCAGCTTGGTTTTAGATGCGTAGTAAAATACAATAGTCTCTGGGTGGCGGCCCCCTCACATGTTAGACAAGTTGCCAGCTCATCCATGAATGCTGCATGGGCTCAATATCTTTTACAATAGATGACTGCACTCACACCCATGCCTGAAACAGTTAAAACGCTTTGAGCCTGAGGGTCTGTGCCAATTCTCCAGGAGAGGCGGGGGGCCCCCTCCCCAGGGAGGGTGTCTGCAATGGTGATTGTAGTGGTGATGGCTCTGGCAATAGTGCACAAGACCATGCATTGTACTCGCAAGCATAGCAACCTTCTTCACGCATGTAATTGAAGTGAGCCATGAACTTCTGCAGGCATGCATGTGACTGCCGCATAGATTGTTTCCTCATATTATGCACCACGTGGTGTTGTGTTTGTGTACAAACATTGCATTGTCAATATTGCACAGAGAAAGAATATTCAGCTCATGCGATCAGGAATTTTGCGAATGGCAGGCACCGCAGCAACTGGCTCACTCAGGGCATTGTTGAAACAGACCTGATGGTTAGCTGACACTGCCCCTATCCAAGACAAAGGGATGATGTCTACCACCTGAAAACCCTGAAAACACCAGGCAGTTCAGGTTTCCAGCACCAATACAGACCGAAAATACGGTGCATTGCTGAATATCATAAAGGCTAACAACCGTCCAGGGACTCGCTCAGGGCGTACAAGTTCAAGAGCACTTCAGGATGACATGCAGCGTCATGTGGAATCCGTACGGCCTGGGTGGTTGCCCGCTGTCACAGGTGAAGCTCACATGCACAAGGGTAGAATAATGTGGCATATGATCAGCTTCCTCTTAAGAATCTGGCACAACAATCTACTGTGAGACCATGCAGCACATGATGTCCCAAGCATAGGGTGAAATGTAACCAATACCACCTGATTAGGTCTCATAATATGACCCAATACGTTGTGTATGCAACAGTCAGGCATCCTGGGACAGTCAGAAGGACCACTAAATCGGCAATAGGCAACCCTGGTCATGCATGCCTTTGACCTGGGACTTTCACTTTGATAACCTGAGTAGAATCATATCAATAACTGCATTGACAAGGCATAAATAATCCATTGCCGCCGAAGGCCTATATATGAGACCACGACCACGCACGTGTTGCTGGACTCTCTGCATCCTGCAGGGCAGAATCACTCAAGCAAACCCATGCAAGCACTGTCACAGGCAGTATCCCAAGTACTTTCTCCTGGGCTAGCAGGAAGCCTGTTCACTGTACAGTCTTGTTGCTCGCACCCAGATGAACAGGCTGCAAATGTTGGCTGGATACAAGTGCCTTGCTGCTTGTGATCTCAAACCTTAGCTATCATCAAGATCACTAGCCAAAAGGGGCTTTTGATCAAACGACCACTGAGTAGGTTTGATAGCCATGCTTCCTCCTTGATAGCCTTAGCCCTCATCAAGGCCTTTGCACCTGTGCTAAGCCTTTCAAGCTGTTATGAAGTAGGAACCAAGAGATCAATGCTGTCACACTGATGGTGTGCCAGCATCAAGAAGTACAGCTCAAGGTAGACACCAAGATCTATGGTCCAACATGCACTGCAGGTCAGCAGCAGTGATCACCCAGATCAACGTACATAGCAGCACTCAGCTGGCTTGCTCTAACTCCCAGCGCAGATCTTGCCTGGGACAGAAGATGCTGCGGGGTCTGCAGCCACTGCTTTCAAGGAATCAATGGTAACGTAGTACGTTAGACCACATGCAACCACAAAGAAAGCAGCTAACACAATGACCACCACACTGCTTCTGCCCAGCTTCTTGACCACCCAATCTGTAGCAAACTGGCCAGCTAACGTTGCTGCAAAGGCCATTGACATGAGGACTGCTGCATACTGCCAAGGAATATCACCCATTTGAGAGTACACAATGGTTGATGCGGCAGTTGTCAGCAGCAGCATAGTCTGCGTGGTGGCTGCAGTCACCTGCACTCAGAAGACAAACAGTTGCTCACTTGGAGCGTTCTGTACGCCTTGTGCAGTCATATATTGCACACAAACATGTGCAAGATTCCCTGCAGCAACGCTTGGTAGGACACACAACACTTGTGACTAAAAAATTGGACAGGTGCAGGGCAGTTTGTGTACGGGCCAACATCAATCGGCGACGCACGATCAGCACTTCAGCAGAAGCAAGTGATCCACAAATAGCAGGGAGGGAATTTATGTGCTGCATGTGGCGTTACACGTATGGGCGTGCCTCACCTGCGGCTGTACGCCCAGCTCCAGCATGAGGGGTGTCTTGACCACAGCTCCTCCCAAACCAAACATCCCAGCTATCACACCAGCAAAGCTGCAAATTGCAGGAAAGATGATGCTGTTGTGACATGTCCAGCGGATGTCACCTGCCAATCATACACACACCAGCACCAGCAAGTGGAAGAACTCATACCAGGCACAGCGAAGGCAGGAAAAGCCGCTGCATAACCCAGCCTATGCTTCGTGAACATCTCAGCTCATCACAGGCATTGCTTTGGCCATGTAGATGCCCACTGTCAGTTCCCCGGCCTCGCATGGCAGGCCACAGCACCTAGGAGGCCACATACATCATGATCATATTCCAACATGGTGGAAAGCAAACCCAACATACTGGTGCTATTCATACGTATGCTGCTCACCATGGAAGTCAAGCCCGGCTACCCTTTTTAAAGCCACTTTCTTCAGCACCCTACCCCGGCTGTACCACCATACAGCTAGCAGGACAGGAGCTACGGTCCACTGCACCAGCCAAAAAGCCACAGATCCACACTTGCAGCTCTTGCTGAACAGGGAGGTCAGCATGACAGCCAGGAACAGCGCAACCAGCAGCATCAATGGTACCACCGGCAATTGAGCTGCTTCTGCTGTCAGCAGCGCCTGCAGCTCTGGGCTGTGTGCTGACAACTCTGGGGGCTGTTGTTGGGACTTTGCTCGCTGTGAGCTGAATGAGCTGCCAGTGCTGCAGGACTCAGCAGTGGCAGTTTTATGCACAACAGCACATGCATCAGTGGCAGCAGCAGCAGCAGAAGGGGCCAGGGAGCCATAGTTCTGAGCCCAATCAGCACGACTGTGGTGTTCAGGTTCTGCTCCTGACCCAACTGCTGCACCTGCTCCTGGAGGTATGACAGTTGGTGCTGATGACCGTAAGATGATGGTGCCCACCACAGGCGCACTTGAGGCCCTGCCACTGTTTAGCAGCGCCTTTTCTCCCACTGCTGCGAGTTCGCTGCCGGCCCCAAGCATCGGTGTAACGCCCAGCTGTGTTTGTGATGCTGCTGGCTGTGACTGAGAACTGTCCTCCTCGAAGCTGTGTGCCTCCCAGGCATCATCCCAACCATCCTGCAGCTCCCAGCTACTCCTCCTTGTGTGACCTGGCGGTGCATATGCCAATCGACATTCCGCGTCTCCAGGCATGAGCCCATCCGATGACACACACGCCTGACTACTACCCCTGTGCTGCTCCTGCTGCTGACGGTGCCGCAAGCTAACTGGCTGCTGCTGTTGATCATAAAGCTTCTGATGTCTTGCAGGACTAGTCTGCAGGTTTGCTCCCAGTTTGCTGCTGCCAGCCCTGGGCATGCTGCCTGCAGGGTTTGTGGTGGTGCTGCTAGTGCTGTCTTTGCTCATGCTGGTACTGCTGCTTGCAGCAGCTGGACCAGAAGCAGTGGGGACAGGGGATGCCTTGCCAGGGCTGGCATCTTTATGAACCTCCACCAGCTGCACAGCCCCAATAAGTCCAATGGGACTGGCCCTAGATGGGCTACTGCAGCTGCTCAAAGCTTTGACCTCTGCAGCATGTGGTGCCGTAAATGCTTCTGGTGTTGCTATTGTTGCAGGAACAGACTCTGCTGGCATTTCCTGCCGCAAATAATCTGTGCATGGCTGCTGTTGTGCTGCTGTTTCCTTCTTGTAAATCATCAATGCCCGCTGCAGGACCCGCACTGTCATCAGCGTCAGCAGCAGTGCCAGCAGCAGATGGCTGATCCAGGCAGGTAGCAGCTTGTTGATGTAGGAGCCTGCAGCATGTGGTGCAGCGAGCACTTGCAGCCTTTGCCATACGACATGCACTGCTATGAAGCATGTCAGGAGCTGGCATCCTGCATCCTGCAGGCACATAGGAAGTCACTATTGTACATTGCTGCAACCTTTTAAAAAAATCTTGCAAGTTTAAATTATTCAAATTTGAACGTTTGCGCACCTGCTATGGCGCCTATCAATGTCGGAGGTTGCATGAGCAAGATCAGGTCCCAATCCACCTGCAAATTCAAAGACAGCTGGTCAGCATGTGAGCTGATCAGCCAAGCAGCCTAGCCCTTATCAGCAGATACTGATGACCAAGGCGATAAGCTGGCAGAGCAAGAAAAATGGGCATGCTGTGCTGCAGGAAATAAGGCAGAGAGCAAAGTGGCAGTGAGAGCACTTGCTCCTGGGTTTAAGTCAGCAGGCCATGGGCGTGGTTAGGGCTGCACTAACACAAATGCAAGCCGCATCACCACCCACCAGCGGCTTATTCTTGAAAGGGTGTCGCTTTCGTGCGTTGACCAGCACATTGGCAACAGACCCAGCAAGAATGGTGCTGCAGGGCAGAAAGAAGTGCAACCTGCTGTTTGGACATATAAGCTGTGCATTCAGTTGTGCCTCACAGCCAGAACCCAACAGGTAACCAATGACTGATAGCACACAAGCACAAGCAAACACGATGAAAGGCATTTGATCGTTATGACGACGCAGTGATGAACTGTTCTGCACTACAGTTCTGTTCACCTGTTGGAGAGCGCCACAGCTGCTTGCTGATGAAAAGAACCCAGTGTCAGATACAAAGGCACCAGTACAGGGCCACCACCCATGCCCGCCCCCGCTGCGATGAATAGGACGATGCCAGCAATGATAAGCATGGCCACATCATACTGACTAGTAGGCAGAAGGGGCTTGTGGGCAGATCTGCTGCCGCTGCTGGCACTGTGCTCCTGCAGCAAGCCCCTTCTGTGCAATGGCAATGCATCAGATCGACTCCAATCCTGGCGCGGTCCTTCAGGAAAGCTCCGGGTGCTTGCTGGCGTGGCATCCAACGCAGATGCCCCAAAAGATACCCCAAGCTGATGCGTCACCAACACAACCACAAGCAACACAAATGCCCTATCACGCATGATAAAATCAAATCATACTGCAAACTGCTGCATAAGTATCCCTGCTACTTTGAGTGACGGTGAGCCGAATGACCCGCACCAGCTCAATCGTGATCAGACGTATGTTGTTCTGGGCAACGTGCAGCCTTTTCATAATATGAGTAAGCGTGTTTGTCAGGAAAATATCGATTGGAGCCTGCAAGCGTTACTTTTCAATTGAAGGGACCGCTCCGCCCGCCAAACTGACAAATAGCATGCATGGCTGCGGCTGTTACCCCCATGATGGTGGTATACGTGTCCCGATATCAATAAATTGACTTCAAAGCCTTCTGCCCTCCGCAAGTGCTGCTCAAATCCAGGTATCATGAGTCTAGTGTGGCAGTAGCTTCACCTGTTTCACGCTGCACATTCACCGTGAGTTGTGGCATGCTGGATATCATTGAACTCAAGAGTTGGTGAACTGAATGCTGAACAAGTTTCAAGGTCTCTCATATCAGGCTGTCCACAGTCACTGTCAGTGACTCAGTGAAGTTCCCACCGGATGGCGCTTTTGCCCAGCAAGTGCATTCAAAACACCAAAACAGTATTGTGCTCATTTTCATCTGGCTAGCCTTGTGATAATGGCAAGCTGCGGTGGAGGTAGCACTTGGGCCTCGCTAGGGTTTGCAGCAGCAAATTACACAACCGGACACTGCGCTCCGAGCGATCTGGTGTCAGATATGAGCACGATGTTTGCTGTAAATGCACCTAACGTAAGGTCGAAACTGGCGGCACCGTGTCTTGAAGACGGTTGTCAGCCTTACTTGATCGTCGGAAAGCACGACAGAAGAGCTGTGGTGTCTGGCAGATTGGCACGTACCAGCGATGGCCTTAACACAAGTTGCAGTATTTGCGGCTGTAACTTTCCCCATAGCTGTACAGGCTCTTCAGAATGGGCTGGGCAGTACTCCACCTCTTGGGGTAAGTGTACTTTTCAATCATTCATGACTTGTTCTGTCTTGCCTTTGACTCCGTCGTTGTACCGAGCCGTGATAACAGCTTCTGCGTATGCCCTGCTGTGCATTTCCTCTCCCTGGATCACAGTTCAACACCTGGAACTACTTTGGATGCAACAGTGAGTGTCATCACATTCCAAAGTGATGCTGGCCCTTGCCTCACGAGCTGCACCATTTGGCTTTCACGATCGAAATGTACATGAATGTGGGCACCAGTCGAAATGGCCACTACCAAGGGTATTAGTGCAGGTTGACAGACAGCAATAATGTTGACAGCTGCTCACAGTTCAGTGTATGCATTACAAGGGTTATGTCCCCCTTCTGTCCCAGGCATCTCTACAGGTATTACCTGCAACATTTGCTGGCTTCTACTGCAGTAAATGAGACCGTGATAAAGACTGCTGCCGACAAACTGATCAGCCTAGGGCTTGCTGAAGCGGGATACACATACCTCAACATAGATGGTGAGCCTCACAAGTTGCAAACCCACCATCAACCTTGGCTCATGGGGGTCGCAGAAATGAAACACTGTCTGCATAGTAGACTGGGATAACACTGCAAAGCACAGCGCTTCATGTGGCATCAAGGTCGCTGTATTGATGCCTGCCTACAGTAGCTTGCAGTATTGTTGGGCACAAAGAAAGTCCTCACTACAACTGCAGATGCAGATGCTGGACATTCAATGTCAAATCACCAGGCTGAAGATAGCTGGCTGATTGATGCAGTGTACACTTGCAGACTGCTGGCACCTGCGCAGCCGCAGCGCTGATGGCCAGTTGCAAGCCGACCCCAGCAAGTTTCCATCAGGCATGGCAGCACTTGGTCAACAAATACATGACAGGGGGTTGAAGTTTGGCATATACAGTGATGCTGGACTTTTCACCTGTGCTGGTTACCCGGGCAGCAGGTGTGTTTCATGCTCAGGGTCCATGCATCCCATATGGGAGCCAGTGTTCAGCCATCTGATCCTGACTTGCAGCCTACCTTCTCATTGCATTCACTATATAGTCACTTCACTGTGAAGTGACTATATAGCTTGGGTGGGCACAAGCTGGCTTTGCCAACTAATACCAAGTGCAGTTATCTAGGCTGCAGCAAGCTGCAAGCAGCTGCCACAGCAGATATACTCGTACACCTGCTCATGCATCAAGCAGCACCCCAAGCATTGGCAAAGCCTGGCATGCATCAGTAGTGGTCTGCTGCTTGTGGCGCTCTTTTCCTGTCAGGTTTCATGAGCAGGAGGATGCTGCCCTGTTTGCTTCCTGGGGTGTTGACTACCTCAAGTATGACAACTGCTTTGCAGCATCACTTGACGTCAAGAACCGGTACCTGGCAATGCGAGACGCATTAAATGACACAGGCAGGCGTATCTAGTGAGTGCAGCTCTTCCTCAAGATGCATGACATGCACGCAATGTGCTTGCTTGTGGCGCCTGGCACTGTGCTTGAGGCAACAGCAGAGTAGTGGATCACACCTTGTGTTGCATTACTCCAATTTGTCTTGCACACTACACACCGCACAGGCCTTTTTCCTGGTGAACCTTACTCAGAACTGTACACTTGCATCCCTTGCAGTTTTAGCTTGTGTGAGTGGGGCGTCAATGAGCCGTGGAAGTGGGCTGCTGATGTTGGCAACAGCTGGCGCACTGACGCTGATATTGCTGCCAACTGGGACAGTGTGCTGAGGAGCCTGGACAATGGGGCAGCTGGGTTGGCAAAGTATGCAGGACCTGGTGGATGGAATGATCCAGACATGCTGGAGGTGCGGAGGCAGAATGCATGAAGTGGCCGCCACACCATTACTCCTATAATGGGATAGCAGGGCTGTGCTCAGGCTATCGGCATATTTCCAGGTGCTCATGCAACTGCAACAAGCAATTCGATTCAGCACATGGACACGCAGCAGCTCTGCAAACCACCTTGAGCAGCCCTCAAGCAGGCTCTGTGCCGTCTTGTCCTGGTTTGCAGGTTGGCAATGGTCTTCTCACTCCCGCTCAGCAGAGGTCACACTTTGCCCTGTGGGCACTTGTGAAGGCACCGCTTCTCATTGGCGCCAACCTGGATAGACTCACACCTGTCAGCTTGTCCATACTGCTGGCAAAAGAGGTGTGTTTTCGTGCATCCAAATCTGCCTGCTGGCTCCTCACAGGCAGGGTGTTGTAGCCAGCAAGGCCATCAAGACACATGCTACACCCGGCTATGTGAAATAACAGCGGTCGAGCAAACTTGTGTTGAGGGATCCAGAGCTCCTCTGTGCTGTCAGCTTATACCGCAAAGCGCAGCACACCTCCCACATGCCTCTCTCAGTGCTCACTGTACTACAATCTGGCATCATCCATCACATATGCTATCACTGGTGGCTGTTTCCCAGGAGTGTTCTACAAGGCAATGTCACTCTGCAAGTAATCTTTGCCTGTCATGCACCAAGGTTGCTTGTCGCATCATGACAGGCTCAAAGGGCATCTGGAAGTCAAGGTGCTGTCTGTTTCTTGCTGCTGCACGTGCCAGGTGATTGCCATCAACCAGGACAGGCTAGGGGTGGCAGGAGATATCATCTGGAAGGTGGGCAGTTTCTGCAGCCTTCAGTCATAATCACTGCCTCTTGGTAGCATTGTGCAGCAGCAACCTTGCAGTCCTGTCTAGGAATTACAACTGCGTCACATTTGCTGGATGCTGGATGCCACTGCAGCTCGGTGTACTTTTTGTGCGTCATATTGTCAATCTGGTCACCAGGCAGGTGTTGTCAAAGCCTCCGTTGTTGATTGCTTGGGGGACTTGACAGTCCCACCCTTTGCTGCTCGTGCTAGGATTTCTGGTAAAGTCAATGAATGCAGATCCAACAACCATGATATGCATGCGTTGACATCTAGTCCTGCAGTTTTGCATGACACAGCACTGCAGTGAGTGGCCAGGTGCATATGTGTGTTGAATAACTTGGTTCCTATTGTACCGTGTGTATTGCAGGAGGGTCCAGCAGAGATCTGGGCTGGACCCCTTGAGGACGACACCCGTGCAGTTGTCCTGTTTAACCGCCACCATGCCGGCAATCCCATTGACATCACAGTCACTTGGAGGCAGCTGGGGTACGAACCCAGGTGCAAAGACAAACATCAAGACCTAAAACCTGGCAGTGGTCATACCTGGAGACTGATAGGGCTCTGGGGTTACCTCTGGGGTCTTTTTTTCCCGAGCTCAAAGGACTCCTGCAAGCCGTTCAAGGCAGTTGTCAGGGACCTTTATGCAGAAAAGGACTTGGGTACTTTTGAGGCAGGGTACACAGCCAGCATACTCAACTATGATGTTGCTGTGTTGAAAGTCAGTCCAGCTGCAGTACCCAGCAGCAATGGCACATTGCAGGCCAGGAGCAACTGTAGACATTTACTGGGGTGGACACACAGCACCTCTTGTTGGCTGCAAGTAGCACACAACTTCAGCTGCTGGTCAAACAGACTGTTGTATGATGATGCGGTTGGCTGTAGTGGGCACTTGGGACTAGCAGAGGAGCGTGAGAGTGGGCTGGGTGCAGCTGGCACTGCATCAACCAATGCAGGTTCTGCAGAAACTTTGTGGCGGCCCTGGCATGAACCAGCAGCAGCAGCACTGCAAGAGCGGCTCAGGCAGTCAGCTGTGATCAGTAGACGGCAAAGGGCAGGTAGCAGGCAGGCAAGCAGGCGAAGTTACCAGGTGATAAGCCTGTAGCCTGCCGAGGGGCCGCTCGTCTGGTGCGGATGACCTCCGCCCGTTGTCGGCGTGTGACTTTGTGCTTTTGCTTTTGAGAGCTTGCTGGCAGGGACCTCAGGTGGTATGCATGCCGTGCACTGCAGCTCCAGGGCCATGCCATTTTGCAGTGCATGATGACACTGTGACTTTGAGTCAGCAGACGCTCGTTGGCAAATTCATGTGCATTCTTATTTCCTACGTAGGGAGAAGTATACTTCTCACGCAATTACAAAGCAATGGGATCGTCCCTTGCCCCGGCAAGACCATCTGTAGCCGGTCGATGACGTAGCAAACAGCATGTCTTCTGGTGTAAATGTCCATTGGGCCCCAATAAGGCTTATGCTGGTGCTGCTCAGGGGCATGGCATGCAGGACTCTTGTGGTCGTAGGACCGCTGTGCTCAGTAACCCTGCATCTACTACGATGGGCGACATGAGGGAGCGCATGATCATGATATCATGAGCATGACCGCCACCATACTGTGGCAGGACCGCCCTCGGGTGGTAAGCCCAGGCCTGGGCTTTAAACACGAATCCTTCACAGCACAACAGTCTGCAAATCAATTCGATCATGCATGCTACATTCCGCTCAGCAAGGGGCTCCTTTGCCTCAATCATTGGCAGGGAGAGGGGGCATGTAGGGACCAATATGAAGATGTGCAACACGCTGAGACAGGAACAAAAAGCAGCAATGATGCATGCAGAGGAGCAAAAGGTCACTAGCCTAGCACATGATGTGCTCGCAGCATATAAACAATTATGCATACCATTCAATGTCACGTACAATCTTGCACTTGTGGGCAAAACAATGTTGCGACTCATCCCAATAGGTTGTTGCCCCTGAGATGAGTTCAACTCGAGGCAATTTCATATGTTGCAGTGGTGACTGGCATCAGTCACCAACATCAACCTGCATGCAGTTGGGATCACCCGTTTTTGCAGGGCCGAGCAGTTCTGCGCATCATTGTGTTGCCCCCATGCCAAGTTTCTTTAAAGTGTCAATACATCACAACTGCAACTAGACAAACAATCTCTGCAACTAGCACCAACTGGACAATCTGATTATCGATTCCAGCAAACTGTATAGTTTTGTGGTGGCTGTAACTATGCAGGTCTGGCTGGTGCCGCAGCTGACCCATACTGGTGGTCAAACAGCGACTCAATGGTGAGGTCAGCTGCCAGATCAGCTGCGTTCAAACCTGTGACGCTCTCATGAGGATAGAATGTTACCTTCTTGGGCGTGCATGGGTGCACCGCTGTGAAGGCATCATCACTGAATCGCCCCCTGTATTTTGTGTTGAGGTAGGTCAGCACGGCTGGCCTGGAGGCAGCCAGAGTGAAACTCACAGGGCTTGACACCAGATTCTGGCTTGAGTTGTCACCAGCAGCAACACCAGCACTGCTGTTACCTGAAGCTTCCTGGAAATCCAGAAGCTGCAAGTTGGGGTCTGGTAGGTCAATGTCTTTGAGGGGCACAAAAAACATCTGAGTCCCCGAAGTATCCATGAGGCCATCAGCTCCCACATTCTCCTGGTCAGTGACCGTCACATCCAGGTAACATGTGGACTCTGTGCATCCTGGTTGTGTTGCCAGTATGTCAGCTGTTGGTACAGCAAGGACTTGAGAGGCAAAGCCTGGTGGCACTGAAGTATTGAAGGTCGTCTCTGAGTCTGGAACAGCTATAGTTGCCGAGGGCTGCTCAGCCACTTGGAGATTTTGCTGGCATGTGCTGCTGTTATCATTCAATGACAGCAGTTTCATGTTGACTGCCACGTTGATGGGTACAATGTGGTCGTTGACCACAAACAGCTTAGTGAAGTCTCCATCCTGAATGACTTGCACTTGCAGGGGAGCATACATGCGCTTGACTGCATATGCCAGGGGCTTCCAACGACCTGCATGTTTCAATTCAGCACAGCATACACTGAGCAGCACGTATTTTCTGTTGTCAGGCTTAGTTTGAATTGGAAGAGATGCCCAGCCGCTCATGCACAGCACTGCACAGGGCCTGGCCAACGTCGCCAAGTGTATTGGTAAGATCAGCTGACGCAGTTGGGTACAACCACTGATGGATTGTGCAAGCAAGCCTGGTGTGATGTGGATGCGCTGGGTACTGTGTGGCAGAACGTCGTTTGCTGTCACCTAAGTGTTGGCCCAAGCAGTGCTTAGCTGACCACCCTGCTGGTGCCACATACCCAGCTTACCTCCATAGTCGTAACTGCTCCAACTGGCAAACTCTGCAATGTCGTTGAGTTGCCAGTACAGTACACCCATATTAAGACCAGCAGGTTGTGACCTCAGGCGTCTCCAGTAGTTGATGGCAGCCTCATAGCATCTGGCCTGCTGCATGTGAGTGATGTAGAAGAATGACCTGAACAGCTTGTAGGATGCATCCAGGTCACCAGGCACACTCCCTGCAATTCCCAATAGGTGCCCAGAAGCGCATATTCATCCTTGAGGACGTGAGACTTTAAGGCCAATGGCCAAGCAAAGCCTGGAGGTTGTATGTGCAATGTAGACATCATGATTGCCAACCGAGGCAGATTGATCAGCCGTGTTGCTACATGATGGAGTGACACTGCTGGGTTAGTCTGCCCAACAAAGGCCACAAATAACAACAAACAGCTCATTAGCAGAAAAGAATCCTGCTGTCAAGGGCAGCAGCTTAGAGGGAATGATTTCCATTCATGCCAAGGCTCTTTGCTGCAGTCAGAAACGCCCCAAGCGTGGTGCCCAATATCACTCACATTCAGCTGGCAGTCTGAAGTGTCGCTTGAATTGTGTCTCAAACACCTGCAGGCCATTACCAAACCTCCTGTTCCTGAAGCCTGTCATGTTGTTGTCTACCTGCCAATCCTCAGGACTGGTCACAGTGGCGTATGTCTGGAATGTGGGGTAGGACTGTGAGCCGAATTCACTGATGAATTTTGCCTTGGGGTAGGTGCTGTAGTCTTCACAGTCAGCATCATACTGCACAGATACAATGTTCAAAGAGCTCAGACCTTGTTTTATCATATCCTGGATACTCAACAGGTGAAGCTTTGCTGACGGGTCTTTTGACAAGAGCAAAAGGAGGCCCAAAGAGCTGGGTGTGCCGCCAAGCCAGGGTGCTGGGACACAACCTGTGGCTCTCATGCACCTCCTAATTCTACACCAAATCCTTATGGCTGTGCAGATGATTCAAAAGTTTGCCTCAACCACCCCCACATGCCATCTGTAACTCACCGAATAGTAGTGGACATCACCGTATCTGGGGTCCCAGTCATCGCCCCATCTCTTCACGTACTGCTGTGGTGTATCAACAATTGCTCCATTGCTGGGACTGCTGTCAACAAATGCCATGGAGGGGTTGGCCTGGGATCATGCAAAAAAGCAACCTCAGAGCATGTTTGTCACTGTCAGCTGACAGCACAGCATTGCATGCCAATCCAGGAGGCTTGCTGATCGGCCATTGCCATGGCATTCTCCATGCACCAACCGCATTTCCCATGGTATCATCCATACAAACAGAAATATGCCAGTAACATGGAAGCTATTATAGTAGTTACCAAGCCGAGAATGCACGACTGCTTTGGCTAGAGTACATATGGCTGTTTCATGAAGCACACCTTTTTAATAATTTTCCTGATGGTGTCAATGAAGAGAGCAATGTAGTCGCCTGCAAACAGCTGCTTGTTTGTCCTTGACTCGCTGTACCAGTTGAGGCTGCCCTCAATTTCGTTGTTGCCAGACCAGGCTGCCAGAGAAGGGTGCCAGCTCAGCCTTTGTACCTATATGGCAAAACAAACAGGTGTTGTAAGATTATCAGCATGGCTTCCAGCTAGCATCGGCTCACTGCCAAGACTGGCAAGTTCTGCTAGAGTATCAGGACACTTTGTTGGTTCAAGTCACAACAGTGCTGTTATCATCCATGCCAGCTTGCTACTCATGGGCAGCTTGACAATCCAGAAATGGCTGCTAGTAGACATCCAAAGCGGTTATAGTCACCTCAGGACATATCTTGGCATGGACAAGCGATAATCAACACTAGCTTACCTGTTGGGTAACCTCCTCAGCAACATTGTTCAGGAAGTCCACATCACGAGGGTATCTGCAGCACAACAGCATGCTCCATCAAGCTGCTCATTTGGCAGGAGTAGGCAGCTGCCATACAAGCTCCATCCTCATGCACTAAAGTGCAAGTAGCCTCAGGTTAGTTGTTAAACACCTTATAATTCTCATGTCATTGTACATTGCTGCAAATAGCAGGTAGGTTCAACTCCAAAAGTTTGAACAGAGGGGACCTTGTGAGTGAGCACAGGGCAAAGTACCAGTCTGTCAGTCACTTACGGTGCACAGGCAAACATTGTCTCCATCCACACCAAGAGACCTTTTTCATCACAGTAGTCAAACACCTCAGGAACCTGATGCAGGACACACAGACAGACCATGGTCAAGTTCAAAGCCAAGCCAGCTTAGGCTAAGGGTCATTGTCAATCACAACCAATGCTGCTCTTGTCCCGTTTTCATCACAGCATTTTTGCCTGCTGTTGGCCTTGCTGACTCACTGGGTACATGCCACCTCCCCAGATTCTGATCATGTTCATGTTGCTTTCAAGGGCATAATCCAGGATGTCATGTATCATATCCTTGGTCACATTGGTTGGTAGGATGTGCATGGGCACCAGGTTAGCACCCTGTCATAACGGCAGTGCAGCAGCAGCAGCAGCTGAAGGACGACCCATGACAGCAGGGGCAGCACATTTATTGCTGCTGTTGCTGATTATTATGATCGGCCATGAACCTATGCCGTCGATGTGATCGACTCAATAAGTGCATTATGTTGTTCATAACAAGAGGCTCAGCTTGTGATCTCATTTCAAGCACTGGCCTGGCCACCAGCCCATTACTGAATGATTCAGCCAGGCAGCTGCACAGCTGCACGCTGAGCGGTGTGCAGGTGTCAGCCTTTACCATGGGTTCAGGTCTACCACATAATCGAATCAAAAACCCAAGACAGCAACATGCACTCGGACAGCTGTGGTTCAGGGCACCATGACCTTCATTCATCTGCACTGCTGCTGAGACAGCATGCTAGAATGTTTGGTACATAGTGTGACAGGTGTGTTTTGCCCACCTTCATGTATATTGGCAACCCGTTGACCTTGAAGTAGAAGCTTTCACCTTCAATATCTGGCTGATTTCCTGGATTGGGCACCCACTCCCAGTTGCCAGTGCTGTCAATCATTGCCCAGCTGCCATCCCCGTTGTCCTTAGTCACACCATATGTGCTGTTCACATCCCAACCAACTTGACCTGAATTTATCATCAGAGCAGCAAGGTGAATTCACCCCTGTGCAGCCACTCTTCTGTTGGATATTGTAGGAATTCCAGCTTGTACATGGGCATGTGAAAGTGTGCACTTGTTGCAATGTGTTTGCTTGTGCAGCGCAAGACAAAGCGTTTGCTGAATGAGTTCTTGAGCTGCACCGCTTTTGACCTGTGTTGACTCATCTTGCACCACTATGAAAGCTGCTGAAGACAGCACATGTATGTGCACTGCATGACTGCATACCTGGAGGGAAGAGATCCTGCACCGCCTCCTGTATAGGCAGTCTCACGAGCTCAATGGTCCTAAACCCTACCCTGAATGTCTTACTAGAAACTGCTGCGGAGGCACATGCCAGGGGTGCTTGAGCCCTGTGACTGTCTGTCAAGGTCACAGCTAGTCCACTTGGCACTGTAGATGTCTGTGTCACTGTCTCTGAGCCAGCAGCTGGTGGTTCCTGGCTAATTAGCATCTCAACCACGGCAGTGTCCAGGCCGTAAACTCCAAGGGTGACATGGTCACCATAACAGCCAGTCGCTGAGGTTGATGCCACAGCCTCTTGCAAGCCACACCCCCCTGGAACATTGCTGCTGCCATTTTGTGCAGTGCTTGAAGCTTCAGCAGTCTCCCTTAGCGCTGTTGCTGACACCACTGCAGGCTTTTTGTAAGCAGCTGCAACAGCCGGTACAGGTAAGGGAGCATCAAAGGATGCTGCACTCACAGGCACTGCAGCATTAGTCCCTGCAGTATCAGGGGTCCTGTCCTGCATTGCCTTTGCTGGCCCAGCTTCTGGCGTTGTCAAGCACACAGGGTGTGTTGGTGCATATGTGACTGTCACGTTGTACAGTTGGGGGGTTCCATAACCGATCGGCCACCAGAGTTCAACCTGGCTGGTGTTGACGGCGATCCTGGTGATGAAGGATGCTTGCGTGCTGCTGCGACTGTTGCTGCTGCTGTCAAGCAGCTGCACCAGTTGCACCTCCTCCAAGCCCAATTCTGCAAGTACAGCAGCACAACACATAGCAATGCCAGCTGCGTAAGTAGACGCGGTACCAACATCATTGCAACCATCCCACCTCATGGCGGCCACTCAAGTAAGGTGTCAGGAAACATCAACAGCAGCGACTCCTGGCTGAAGATGCAGCAGGACAATCCAACCAACTCCAACATTTTTGTGGACCAGCAAGCTCAGGACAAACGATATGGCCCCTCACCAGGTATTGCCACAGCAAGCAGCCCCTCATCACCCCCAGGAGGAAACAGCAGGTCAGTCGTGACCATGACCTCAAATTGGTCGTCGACTTTGTTCTGCTGGACATAGGAGGCTGCAGCATCAAAGCAGATACATGTAGTCAGTGAGGACAGAACCAAACCCATGGCAAGTCTGCACACTGCTGATACATTGAGACAGTGCGTGGGCATACCATGCTGTGAGGCAACAACTGTCAAAGGTGCACAGGCAGGACAGACATGCATGAGACACAGGCAGCCTCCACTACAGCTGCGACGGCATTCTGCAGGTCCTGCTATAGCCCTGTAGTCCATCTGAAAGGCCAGTATTGCGATGGTAAGGATGATTGATCATGTTGCATTTGCACTCTCACCTTCCAGAATAGCGTTGCTGAAACCTACAAGCTCAACACTACCGTGTATGCCACTGGCCATGTACGCTGGTCCCCAGTCCCAACCACCATCTGCAGCACAACCCACAGGCGGTACCAGTCAGATGCATGATGGATTTAGCAACACAACAGACATGACACTTGTTGCATTGTGATTGAGCATTCAGAAGACCGCACTGTGCATCAACGTGTGTTGCGCGCACAGCATGCCTTCCCGTCATACCTATACGACTTGTTAACCAACATTTACAACTGCACCAATGCGAATGCTGCTGCCAAGCACAGAACCCCACCTGAAGCTGGCTTCCTCATAAAGTTATAAACCCCAATAGACCCCATTTGGTGTATGGTGGGGATTGAGTACGGATGCTGTTCTTTCAGCTTGAGAGACTCCTGCATTGCTGGTCTGATGCTGACCACTAGTTCATTATTACCGGACGTGAGGAGGTCCTTCACAGCAACAGACCATTGCCTGGGAGCATTTGCAGGTAGACAAACACTTCCTTGTGTCAGCACGCTGCTCAGGTTTCTACAGCTGCAGTGCTTCCTGAGGCATTGCTATCTGGATCTGGTGGTACAGTAACCCATGCCGCCAAAAGAAGCACTGACATTCACATAAATAGCCCCAATATACTTGGCTGGCAGCCCCAAACCCAAGTGCTGTCAGTGCTGCACGGAACTTGCTGCAAATTCTGTCACCAGCAGGACCTGTGCTATAGCTAATGCTCCCAGATACCTGTGAAAGTTGTTGGCTTCCAGAATTGTCTGTCCATTGAGTGTGACTGTTGCAAACGTGTCAATGCCACCAAATTTCAGCAACACCTGCTTCTCTGCCAGGAGCTGCTGCATCGCTGAGGTGGACCCCGAGAAGTTGAGGCTGAATGTCCAATTATCAAGTGCCACCCATCTGTACTCTAATTCGCCAAATCTGCAAAGGTGCGGGGGAGGCCATCAGCATCAAATGATACTGGCAATGGTCGGAACTATAGCAGGCATTCACTGCGAGCATAGACTACTACAGTTTAATGAGGTGTCTTTGAAAGTAATACTACAGGACAATAACGCAACAGTCCTGTGCATGGCTTGGACTGGCTGCTGATGTGGTGGGCACTGCCCACTCGGCACAGCAGCCGGCCCACCTGAACAACGGGTCACCGATGAACCCGTGTGACCGCAGTACTTCCAAAGGGTAGGCGGGAAGCTCTGTTGTCGTCGTTATTGATCCATTCCCGTTTGCAACCACCCAACTTGACTTGCCAAGGTCAATAACTGACGAAGCTTGCGCCAAGGCAATAGATGCGCTGATTACAACACACATACAACTTCTTATAAGCCTCATTTTCATTGCCTACCATGCAGAGCTTCCACAGCACTACAAGTCAGACGGAGCAATACGATGCGACTGGCATCAAGGCGATCTCTATCTGCAGTGTCCTAATGGAATATATACTGGCTCTAGAACCGCACAGTCAGCTGACGATGCAGTGTGCCGCACATGTCACGGACAAGCCCTGCAGAAACTGACAAAGGTCAGCCACAGCTTCCATATGAGCGTTGCATCTAACTCTAACAAAGCCAATGAGTATGCAGTTGAATTACGACGGAGTGATGCATACTCGCCATTGAAAAATCGCTCACCCGTGGTCCCTGAGCGGATAGTCCACAGTTGCGAGATGATCAATCTTTACGGTGAGTGATCACGTGATATCCGCAACCGCCATGATATGCATGGCCTATCTACTGACTTACTCTTAATATAACCCACCACAGGGGGTGTGCCACCCTCGGAGGATGGACACTACCTGGGCAGCATTCTGGAGGAGCTGGCAACAGGCAGCGCTCAAGGAAACTCAAGTGAGGTTGTCTATTGTATCTTCTACTTCTGTATGAAAACGCCTTACTACTACTACCATTACTGCAAGTTACCACAAGGGTTGAAGGGTGAAAATACCTTACTCCCTCAGGTCTGAGGGTGAACTGCTCAGCAGCTCTGAGCGCTTGCCTTGATGGCCCTGGCACGGCGCGATTATATGCAGTACAGGTGCATGGCCAGGCTTGTCAGGTTACATCTGGCAATTATTATCTCCTGCCAAGGATGACGTGCCTGACACATATGTCCGAGGGTTTATGCCATGAAGTTGAAACGGTACTGGTGGCCCTGTGCCTTTGTCACATTATGAGGTTGGTATTTTTGACATCTCGCAAGCAATACCATGTCATCTGACACAACCCATGCTCAGCATTCGCACTGACCTATCCCACATCAAATGCTGCAGGCCTGAAATCTCCGAACAACCACAGAAGGCCTTCAATACTTTACATGACGCCCAGACTGGGTGTCTTTACACCAAAGCAGATGATGCCTTATGTTGGGCACAGGTTGCCCAGTGATCAAGCTTGATCGGCTGATATAGCACCACCCAGAGCTATTGTGAACTTTTGAAAACCCACATGAAACAGCATGTCAAACGTAGCCTGTTGGACTGCGTGCTGCGTGCAGCGAGGCAACTAACTTTGGCTTCAGAGCAGTAAACCAGTGATTTGCCGCTTGGCCTGCCTTGTTGCACAGCACACAGTGCAGGCAGTGACTATGAACCCACACACACCTGGATGCGATCACTAAGCACAACTTTATGTCACAAAAGTATGACACCATCATCTTGTAGGCAAATGCAAAACACCAGCACACCCTCAATAAGCCGCCGGTTGCTTCCAAACATCTACAGCTACTCTGCAACCTCCTGCTGGCCAGCATTGTGACATTTTTCTATATTGCCACATAAACAAGACCGGCTGACACATGATCTGTGCCCCTATACAGTTCAAGTGGGCCAATCACCCAAAAGCAAGGTGGTCATACCTACTGCTAGCACCCTTCTGCGGTCAAGACAGCCCCCACTGTTCCAGGAGGCACACAGATGCCCAAGATAAGTACATAAAACAGGTGACAACATGTCATTCACAGCAGTGCACATATGCATTATTAAGGTATATAGCGCACCATGGCGCATGCTGCTTCAGACATACACAGATTCCCAGTCATTCCACCACAAGGCACATTGGCAGTCAGCAAAATCAACATAAACATGGTGACAACCCTGAGGAATGCTCATGGATGATACAGCTGTGCAGGCACGCAGATGCGGTGTCCTCAACCTCAACACGCCTGCAGTACAGCTTCAGAACAGCACCGATGCAGAAGACGCAGCGTGAGCTTCATGCATCCAGCATGCCCACACAACGGCATACTCCAAAATTGATCAAGTCTGTGCTAACCCTCAACAATCATCTCTTCATAACAAAAGCGCCCTGACAGCACCCTAGAGATGGAACATGCCAATCTGCATGATAAGAGCAGGACTGCTCTGGTCCGCTGCTCAATGGCCATACACACAGTGCTGGTGTGCCTGCCACCAGGCGTTTACAGTGCACATCTCCTGCATCCTGCAACCTCAGAGTTTTTCATACTGCATACCACAGGACTGCAAGGCAATGACATAAGCAGAAGTTTCAACAGCCCAACATAATAGACAGCAGCTATTGCAGCAATACCTGCCCCAGCTCATGTGGGAATCACTTGCTTGTGTCACACCCCTGCCGCAACGACCCTACCCAACCGCATGCATGACGCTTGGCACCACAATGCAGCTGCAAGGCTCTTTGGAGCAGCAGTATCTCAAACACATGACAAAACATAGTAACACTCATGACCACCTCTCGGCTCAACGCCTCACAACTGTGCTGAGTGTTGAGAGCTCATCAGCTGGTCAGTACTCATTGCACTGCTCCAACTACTCCTGCTGAGTGCCCCACTCAGTGCGCCAGACAGTGCAGGGTTCAGCCCTGCCGCCCCAGCCCCGGCTCTGCCTCGCCAGCTGCTGCCACTAGCTGCTGATGCAGGAGCACCAGGTGGTGCCATGCGTGCGCTGGTGGTCCGGCTGAACACAGAGTCGTGGCAGCTGCTGGTTGGTGTGTTGGCCCCCTCCTCTACATCCCTGAAGTCCTCCTGATCAGCCTGCTCGCCACTGGGGTGTCCACCTAACAACAGAGAGCCGCTGTTGGCAGAGTAGGCAGGATCCATGGCTGCCAAGCCCCTGCTGCTGCGCCTGGCTTGCTGGTTGGGGTACAGCAGACCCAGCTGTTGCTGCATCGTTGCCTGTGTTGCCAGCGCTAGCTGCTGGGGATCACCAAGTGCTGCACTGCCATGGGGCTGGGGGACACTGGACACCAGCCCCAAGCTGCTAGTCAATGCCAGGCTGTCAACCTCGGTCAGTCCCCCACTCAATAGACCACTGCCACCCATGCCTGCTGATCCCAAACCTCCACCCAACCCTGACAGCCTGTTGCCCGCAGCAGCACCCGCCGCACCCCACACATGATGGCTGTTCATGGGATACGCTAGGCTGTTCACATAGGGCAGTGGCGAGGGCATGGTTTGCTGGCCCGCAGCTGCAGTGTGTCTTGCTCCTGTTGCCAGCGTGTCACTGTGTGGATCTATATCAATCAAATTATCTGATGCTGCTGCAGACTGAGGGGCTCCTACAGGCGGCCGCCCAGCAGACAGCGGGGTGGCGTACCTGCCAACAGACGCTGGCCCAGTCTGCTGTTGGTCATCTGCTGTCTGCTGGTATAGACGAGCACCAGACACATCGCCCTGGGCAAGGGTAACAGCTGCGGCATTCTGCAGGCCAGCCTCCTGGGCTGCTTTGGCAACCGCCACACCAGCTGCTACTGCAGGAGCCTCGCGCATGTAGTCCGTGAAGCTGTCCCGCATGAGGTCGGGCTTGTAGGAGCCCGGCTCAGCCCTCTTGACCTGCAGCAGATGTCATCAGCACACAGCACAATATGAGCAACAAAATGGTACAGCACTCCACCAGATAGAGGCAAAATCACCGAGCTCAATTTATATGCAAAGCACACGCCACCACAGATGACAACCATCGCATGACCACTTGGTGTTGATACACTGCCAGCCACCAGTTGACACCTATTGCTCACCTTGCTTTTGAGCTGCTGCTTGTTAGCCTTCCCACCCTTTGCACCCTTCAGCTTCTTGCCCCTACCACCACCAGCTGTCCCAGGTCTTTCTTCAGCAGCTCTCCTGGCAGCAGTAGTCTTCCTCCGGTACCAGATGGCAGCCCCAAACAGCACCAGACCCAGTAGCACGGCGGCCACAAGGGCCGGCACCAGGTACCGCACAGGGTTGCCTGGACCTCCTGATGCGTCTGCCAGTGTCAAAACCAACACCTGCGCACTGCATTGCGGCTGGTCGTTGATGGAGCTGCACTGTGACACCATGTTGGACACACTACCATATGCCCCAGAGGAGCGCAGCAGATGTGCCCAGTCATAGCTGCAAACCCCACTGCCACTTGTGGCCTTGCTTCTGAAGCCTGCTGTACTGCTTGTAACAGTGTGCAGGAGGTTGCGCTCTGATGAGGGCTCCCAGCTGCAGGCTGCATAGTTGCCACAGGTGCTGGTTCCGGTCATGCCATTGCAGTCGGGCAGCTGCAGAAACTGCTCACATTGTGACCCTGTTGCAAGCTGTGACTTGGTGCTATTTGACCAAGTGCTCAACTGCAGTCCTGCATCGTCAGCCTGACATACCATTGAAACATCTGATGCAACACCAGCTTGCATCAGCATGTCGGCTGTTACTGAGGAGCTGCTGCTGCCCCTGGTAGCGGCACCAGGCGTCAAGGTACCTGCTAAAGCCAGCTTGCAGCCTGAGGTGCTCTGGCAGCTGCTGGTGTCCTGACCATTGCATACAAACTGCCGGTTGAGATCGGCAGTAAGGCTCTGCACCAGCACGTCACTGCTGCCAGAGAGGGCAGCTGCTGCCATCTGGTTCACCGCTGCACTAAGCTGCGTGCATGCTGCTGCAGCGGTCACAGGAGCGCCAACAGCAACAGCCGAAGTAGAGCTGAGCATCTTCAAGCCCACGGGGCTGCCGTGGCACTGCCTTATCAACAAAGCCAAGTATGCTGAATACTTCAATGCATCCTGTAGCTTCTGCTGCTGTGCATCAGCACTGAATGCAGAATCACGTTGCAGAAAGGCGCCTGATGCTGCAACCAAGTCCCTGATGGACTTGCCCACCTGCTGGGCGCTTGCAGCATTAGCAGCAACGGTTTGCTGCTGCAAGGAAGTCAGTAGACCAACCTGTTGCTGCCTGACACCTTGCCATGCTGCTGCTGACTGGCTGGGGTCTGCAAGCGCCAGTTGCCGTGCAGCATCAGCTGCTCCCGCCCTAGCAAGCTCCACCCTGACACCCCAGAAGTCGTACACATGAGACTTTGCCAAGCCATCAATGGTATTGCCCATCTGTACTGCAGCATCAACATTCTTGCCCGCTGCTTTCATGACAGCCGCAGCATTGGCTGCCCAGCCAGCTGCCACTGCTGTCATGCTCTGCAGCTGTTGCCATGCAGGTGCATCCGCTGCCACAATGGCTGCTGGGAATGCTGCTGCTGCGAGTCCGTCAAACACATCCATGACCGCTGTGCTGCTGGTTGTTGTTATTGGGACACCTGGCAGATGTGCAGGTGGTCCTGAAAACTGCACGTGGAACATCCAGTACAAGCATCTCCTCAACATCTCTTCACCGTAGCTGACCACTCCCTCAATCACCTGCTGTTGCTGTGCTGCAGTGCCTGCAGCAGATGCCAGGGCCTGTGCATCTGTGATGAACCACTGCATATCTGCCACCAAAGCCGCTGCCTGCAGCATGATGTCCCTGTCATATGCTGTTGAGCTGTTGTACTTTGTCAACAGGGCTTTCAATTGGTCAGGGAAGATCTGCTTGGTCAGCCGCTGGAGGCCAGCTAGGCCTGCAGCAACCTGTGTGTTGGTGCCAGTCTGCAGAGACACAAAGGCACAGACACACAATGTTAATCAAGACATGATAAGCCAGCTGCGGCTTGCAGGGGCTTGTTGCCAGCGAATCAAGACACCCTCCTTTTCAATTTGGTCACACCTTGCAACTGCTGAGAAGTCATTTGCAGCAAAGACAAGTTTTGATATGTGAGGGCCCTTTCCGTGCTATTGCGTTGATGTTAAGCATCACGTACCAGCCAATTCATTCCTACGACAGCTCAGGCAATGGCTGATATAGCTCTGGTGATGACAGCCCTCCAGTGCCTCACCTGCAGATATGCCCTGAATGCATCTGCTTCTGCTGCAAAGCACCTAATGAGTGCCACTATGGCATACTCCATGGACTCTTTGTTGGGCTTTGTGATGTCATTGGCACTGCTGGCTGACAAGGTGTTCACCTCGGCCTTGAAACACTCCATGACCTGCACCCCCCAGTCAATGAGAACCTGCACAACACAAGTCAGATCGCCAGAGCACAATGTTGACAGTGCTGCTGCCAAATTCCCCCTTTCTTTTCTTTCAAAACATCACAAAGATGTCTAACCGATTGCAACAATTACAAGTGCGCTCCCACGAGGTCCTGAAGCTCCTTTTACATGTGCACACATTGCCTGCAGGCATTACAATGCAATTTGACAATGGAGCATCGTCCCCTGGCTGGATGTGTGCATTATCTTCTGGCTGGGTGTGTTGATGAATATGTATGTGCCTACCGTGGGTTGTATGACTTTAATCCAAGTGGTGAGGGTCAGTGACTTGCTGTTGTAGTCTATATCTGCCCACTTCCTGGTGGTGTCAGCCTTCACGGCTGCCAAGCCAGCACACTTCCAGAATGTAAATGGTGCATCACCACCAATCATCGGGACGTCGCCACTGCCAGGGCTGGAATTACTGCTGTTGGTTGGGGTGGTGGACCCACCGCTGCTGCCAGTGCTGCCACCACTGTCGCTGCCACTGCCTGTTGAGCCGCTTGCCCCTGTCCCCATCTCCCCACTCTCATAGACAGGGTTGCCCTGTGAACCACTTGGTGTTTGATTGCCAGGGTTTACAGCTGCTGGTATGCCGGCAGGGTTCTCTACTGGGGAGCCAGTTGCAGGTGATGCTGTTGTGTCATCACCTGCTATTCCCCCGTTCATGCCTATGCTGGGTGCTGCTGTGGATGATGCTGCAGGAGAGGGGGAGGGGGAGCTGATGCCATCTTCGCTGTACTGCCCTGACTCAAAGGTGTACCCATCAGGTACTGTGCTCACAGCTGGGCTTGGGGTGCTGCTGGGGTTGTCAGTGGTGATGGGAGCATTCAGAGCCGGCAAGACCTGGCGTAGTCTGCGCCTGCCCCCGTCGTTGCTGCTGCTGCTGCTGAGGCCCTCCAGCTTGGGCTGCACCAGTGTCAGCTGCACTTCCACGAGCTGCGTGATGTCTGTGCTGCTGCCATTCAAACTGGACAGCCAGCAACCCAACAGGCTCTGACACACCTTGTTGCTGCCGTTGCTGTAGCTGCCAAGCACCTGCTGCTGCCGCAGCTGGCATGCGCTGCTGCCATCGCCATTGCTGCTGCACTGGCAGCTGTGACGAGCTGCCATGCAAACCTGCAGCTTGCTGAGGCTGTCTCTGCTTTCCGGGCGCACACACTGCAGCTGCACGGCCAGCAGGGCCGACTCATGAAGGAAGCAACCTTGCTGGCCATTGGAGAAAGAGGGATCCCAGCTGCAGTAACTGATGCCGTCACATGAACCTGCATGCAGGATAGGGAGGGGTTGAAACTGGAGATGGTAGGTGCAAACAGCCATTATGCTGTCTCTAAAAGATAACCATCCATCACTGTAGGGGGAGCTATAGACATGTTCAGCTAAGGCCGGCTTGCTGGAGGACGCCCTTTCTTGCAGCACCGTCACCCATGCACATTGGTCAACTTACCCTTGTCTACCACACTAGCACACGCAAGCGAATTGCCAACAAACGCGGCCACTGCATCGCCGTTGGTGTGGTTGAGCGCATACGAGGCATAAGCAGGATGCAAAGCACACCCCTCTCCTGCATAGGTCACAGCGACAGCAGGCAAACAACCTTATCACACAGTCAAGGATGGCATGCTCCAACCTATTGCTGGCGGGGTTTCCAGGTCAGGCAACCATTTTTGTGATGTGTATGCCACTGTAGGCCTGTGATGCTGCCGCACCTGGAATCCATTCACATTGCGAAATCTGCTGCGTGCCGGCCAACAGGGACCTCCTTGGCCTGCAATAGAAGGAAGAAAAGGTTAATGATGCATAAACAATAGCTATTTACTGGTGCCTGATGACTATCGTGCAATGCACCGTCTTAGCACGTCGGTGAAGGGCACCCGGGCTCACGAACGGCAAGCTCTTTGCCGCTCTTCTTACCTCAAATCGGCATCTGTCCCATGTTCATCAACTTGACGTGCAGACCCAGGCTCAGCAAGCTGGGACGAGCAGGAAAAGGGTAAGATTAGCCTGTGGGCTCCTCGCACACACTCAACAGCAAGACTAAGACTTACAGTGCTCGCGATTGCTAGCACCCAGAGACATATAAGGCCACTCCAAGACCTTGAAGTCATCCGACGTCTCCTTGCTGCCCTCTACCAGATCATACTCTGTCGAACATGGCCAGGTATCTATAATGGAGCGTGGGCCTTGTGCTAGCAGGAAACTGGCTGCAGCAGTTGCTATGTAGTCTGAGATGGTGTTGAAAGTACCCAAAGCCTGTCACGGTCTCCAGCTTGGAGCGACCGAGACTGAGCCGCACGGCAAGTGCAGAAACCAGAGTCCCCGTTGAGAATGACAATCTTGTGAACCTTGTATACTTTTGCAATGTCAACAGGCAGCGAAAAGCTATTATACCTGTGACCTTGCCTTTGTTGATGTCTGGCAAATCAAGGCCACCCAACGGTCAATAAAAATCATTCTGTTATCACAATTACCTCTGATCGTCCTATTGTGACTGCTGCACTTGCATTCGGACTTGGGTGTGCAAACGCGCGCCTGTACAACCCTATGTCATCTGGTGCTAAGTACAGCGGCTGGACATAATTATATCTTAGTTATATTGTGAGAATTCTGCTGAGGAGGCTCTGGGCTGTGTATCTCGCCAAACCACCGAGTCAAGTCGTCGATTCAGCCTGGAACACCAAGTCGATAACTGCCATTGCTGTGCTCCAGAAGCCTGTCATCAGTACAAATTATGTTGAATTTGTTTGATGGGGGCCACTCTGGCCACGAGCAACCTTGGGCCTTCCCCGCTAACGGATATCCGCCCCTTGGGGTGAACCAGTCCTGTTATTGTTCGTTGCTGAGCATGCCTGTTTGTCGTAACGCTTGCTAGTGCTACAGCTGAAACCTACATGGGACATTGTTGATTTGCTCACTACATATAGGCAGATCTATCATGGAATGATCAACCAGCAATGCAGTGTAGAAAGTGTTGCATCATAGATCACGGGAGTGGCATTCTACGACACAGAGAGGCATACTACGCTTTGGAACGGAATAATATAATTCTCCAGCTTCATAAAGTTTCCTAATACAGGAGCCTGAGCAACCTGGTATGTGGTGAATGTCATTGCACCTCACGGTGATTCGAAACCTTCACTCTCAGTAAAAGAAATCTAGACTGTCAGTGATTTTCATCGATGGTTCCTGATGTTCAGAACCAACAGAATGGAAATGTCTCTCCAGCTTTGAGCTGCCAGCAGCGGCATCTGCACAGGCCTTATGCATTATGATCATGCCTGCCAGTAGCCATACCTGCCGCACCCAAAGACAAGTGTTAAACAAGAAGTCAAATGCTGTGAATATGACGGCTGACTCGAGTCCTGTGATCCTGCAGATTGTTGTACTGTGTGCTGTAGCTGATCCTGCTGGTTGTTGCCGCTGATGAAAGCTGAAGCCTCTAGTAAAAACAATGTGCTCCAGGTTGCCACCCTGCGATTGCAGTTGAAACTGCTGAAACGATGACTGAATGCAAGTTCTCTGCTTTCTTGGAGCAGCTGGTGCAATACAATAATTGAGTCATATTCTTGCATACCGTCTGCCAGCATATGCTGTCAGCACTTCATACCATGTCAGTCATGCGCTGACCCACCCACTGAGGGTCCAGTGCGAAGATGTAACTGAGCAATCATTGTGCTGTCTCAACAAGACATATGCATGAGTGCCAGCTGTCCTTGTTGTCCCAAGTCTCTGGAGGTACGGCCCACATTGATGCCCAGCAGTGTCAATACCCGATGGCCCATGACAGGCTGTCTGACAGCTGAGCTCTATCTCAAGCTGCAGCTCAGGCTGCACTGACTTCAGCTGCTCAGATGCTCAGGCCCAGCTGCAGCCCAAGGGCACCATGGACCAGGAAGAGTGCAAGGATGCTGCTGCCTAGGTAGGCATGCTGCAGCACCAACAACAACATGACAACAGGACAGGAAGGCATTGTGGCTGCTTACGTTGGCAACTTTATTTCAACCACTGTCGTGCAATAACCACACTGAGTGTTGCTGAAATTATCATTCCACGGTGTACAGTACCAAACTCCTGGCAAACTTGCAGTACCAATCTATAGTATGCCGGAAGGCTTGGGCTGAACAGGTTGTGTAGTGTCCTTTAGATGTTTGCTGTTTAGTAAGCAGCACTCACCACAGTGCGTGCATCCCGGCTATCAGCAAAGAATAGTGGCAGCATTGCCTGGAAGGATAGAAGGGCCAGACCGGTCAATCCAGTCCAAACATGGGGGCTGCAGCACAGGCAGCAAGCAGGCAGCAATGTTGTAGATGGTAAGATGATCACTGGCGGTCGTTTCTGCGTGCAGGGTGTTTGCCACCTGCCAACAGTACTGCAGCAGTGACCGCTAGCATGATGCATCAAGCCTCTGAAAGCAACCACTGTCAGGCTGACAACTGACCTCTCAAAGATTGGCTTCCCCTGCATGATGAGGGACATCATACCACCAGTTGCACCCAGAGCAAAGAAGATGAACATGCCCACGGAGAGCTGCAACACACAGAGGACACTGTCAGCTAACAGTCATGAAGTAATCATGGGAGGATTGGAGTCCATTGGTGGCCTGTGGGTCAACATCAGACCATGAAGAGAACGCCAGACCCCAAATGGTTAATACTGTCTGCTCTTCACATGCGTTTCATGGAACATCAAGATCAAAGTCATGCAACAGCATTGTTGGTACAAATGACGTCTATTGATGGCAAATGCAGCCCGTACTGGTCAATCTGCTGCAGTCATTAAATCATTCACGTGGCTGTTGGGGACTGGAGCAACTGCCTGTGACAGCTGCCAGGGCAATGCCTTTGTGACAGCCTTGGCATCGGTACCTTGGGATGGAGCTCCTTGGCCTTTGCAATCAGCTCCTGGACAGTAACAGCAGCAGCGGCATGCAGACATTCAATACATTTTGATGTCTTCCAAAGGTATGTACAGGGATTGGTGGTGGCAGGTGACTATGGGCCTGTTAACATACTCCAATTTACTTGATGGTACAGCGGGATCATGCACTCACTGTCCTGGCAGCTCAGCTGGGCATGTACTGTTCTGAGCAAGTTGTCCCCTCACTGTTGTGTTGTCTAGTGGCAAGCAGATGTAGGCCGCAAGAAGGCTGGTGAAGTAATGATGCTTACCCCATCCTCAGACAACCTAATCTGCCAGCCAAGGTAGCCTGCGCCATATCCTCCCATGGCAAACAGAACCACTGCCATGTTGCCAGGGTGACCCCAATGTACCAGCCATTCAGGAACTCCGAGTGAGCCGAAATAGTCTGCTGCTGGGGTAAGGGCTGCACGAATGCCATCAGCTGCTGCAATTGTGTACACTGCATTGCAATCAAACGGCAGGGTCACCAGACCAGCACATGGTGTGTTGGGCCTGGTATGCAGAAGCCTGCTGCATAGCCAAAAGGTCTCTGTCCATTGAAGTCTCAAGCTGTACAATAGCCCCTTGCTTGCCGACTGAGCTGACAACTGCTGCAGCACAAAAGCACTCCTCAGGTGCGACTACATACTACATTGCCAGAGGAGACTGTATTGCCAGGGCAATCATACATAGACATGATCTTCTCGTCTTTAGTGCTGTTTGCAACGATAGGGACGGTGGTATGCACTGCCTGTTAGGAACGTCCACACACAATCGATTGTTCCCTGACATCGTGGACTTACAGGGTTCTGCAGCGCTGATCGTCTGTAGCGTTTCTGGTACAACATTGGATCTTATGGATAGTCGTGCGCGGCGTCTTTTACCACACGCGCAGCGTACGCCTGCTGGCGCCCTGAGTGACCTGCTCAGTGTTGTCTGCATGTTGGTTTCGAGGGTGATTTATTGCAAAAGTCAAACGATTTGGTAAATCAAAATATCTCATGACGTTTCAGGGCGATCAAAGCTGCTCTACATTGATAACGGTTGGAACCTGTACTGCCGAGGGAAGTGTGTGGCTTGAAGCTGTCACAGGCTGTCACTTCCGGGTTACACATGAGTGCTTTGGTACATTGGATTTACAAGTCTATAAAGATTGTCATACTCTCCTCACAAGTGACTTGGAGTACATCCTTCCCGGGGCCCTACAGTCAGCTGCATTCAAGCAGCACCACCGTGTCTGTCACAAGTGACTGTTGGTAGCAACAGCAGCCTGGTGCGGGTAGCCTGTGCAGTATTGGGAAAGTATGCTGGGATGCGGGCGGAGTATGACTGAGATACGTCTTGACTTTGGTTAGATCAAGTTTGTCCTGAGGAAGGCAAGGTTGGTCCCCCCCCCCACCCCCCCCCCCCCCCCCCCCCCCCCCCCCCCTCGCCCCCCGGCCGTCGGCTGGGCCGGGGCGGCGGGGTGGTGGGTGGTGTGGTGGGTGGTGTTTTGTGTGTTGGGTGGTTTGTGTTTTCTGGTTTTTTTTTTTTTTCTCTTTTTTTTTTATGTTTTGTCGTGCTTTGTCAGGTGTTGTT